>VZRZ01007938.1:817283-862448 GCA_013398175.1 Climacteris rufus
AAGGATGATATCCACAGCAATTGTATCTCAGGGTGGCTTCTCTGAGAACTGGATAATTTCACTATTCAAGATAGTTCGCAGTGGCCTGACACCAAAATACTTCCTATATAGATCTGAGGGGTTCCTCTACTGGTTTAGAAATAGTCTACTTTTTTCCCCAGCACGGTGTCTGAAACAGACCTGAAGCACTGGAATTTATGCAGTGTGTAAAGGTAACGGTTTTAAACTAAAAGAGCTGCAATTTAGACAGGATATATGGAATAAATTTTTTACAGGTGAGACACTGGTACAGGTTGTCCAGAGAGCTGATAGATGCCCCATCTTCGGAAACATTTAAGGTCAGGTTGGACAGGGTCCTGAGCAATCTGATTTGGTTGAAGATGTTGCTGCTCATTCCAGGGGGGTTGGACTAGATGACCTTTAAAAGTCCCTTCCAACCCAAATTATTCTATGATTTTATAACAATAAACAGCAGCAAATCAATTAATCAATGCACTTTAAGCATGTTGTTATTCCACTATTGTATGCCAACCGTATTCCATCTGCGCTGTAGAAACATGAAACGCATCTATTTTCTGTGCTGGCAAATGAGCCTACTGAAGGCAGATTAATTTTTTGGCTGTGTGCTGGGCCTAAAAACCAGCTGTGTCCTGAGGTGCTTGGGGAATGCTATGCTCACTGTGCTGCTGTACACTACAGCAGGCTGCAGCAGTAGCTGGTCTCGTCATGCCAACAGTGCTGTTCTGCTTTCAGCCTGCCAGACAATCGAGTGGTTTGCTTACATGCAACTGCACATATGAAGTCTATATTTTTCCCTCCCATTTGCTGCCTGATGTAAGCTAAATAAAATTTTTCTTCCTCAGCACTTTGGCTTTACATCCATTTCTGGCACTCTCCTCCATCTATGAGATGGATGCCGCTGGTTGACTGAGATCCCAAGAATGGCATGTAGCACACTGCTGATATTATTCTCTTTTGGCAGCTAAATTGTATGTCTTCATACACCATCGATGAAGCCTTGGATCCCATTCTCCAAAAGCTCATGATTATATGTGGAACATTTCTCCTGGCCACTATGCATGAGAGAAGGAATCACAACCACCTGGCAAACTTCCACCACTACAGCTTTGACTTAAGTTCAAACTAAACTGCAATTAATCTGAAGCAGTCTAAGCTCGTTTCCAGAAGATGACTGTGATTGTGATACTCCTTCTGTTGCATGGTCTGGTATAGTAGGTCCAGATAAGCTTTTCACAAAGATTTTAGGGAAGTCTTTACCAGCTGGAAGTTTGCTGGCCATGCAAAATTGGCATGGGAATATCATCTATTAGTCAATTTACACCCGAAACTTCTGTCTGTAAGTGAGCAGCAGTAAGACAGAAGGAACCTTACAACTGTATATAAACCATACAATCCAATCACTCTTCCTATGCAGGAGTGACCATATATAAAGTCTTTCCAAACACATCCGTGAAATCAAGAATACTCAAGGCTGTCAGTCACTGGCAGTGTTTGAGCAATAATATCTGAAATACCAGCTATAATCTCAAGGACTTGAATGACACATCATTTTGTTACTATCCAGGGCAAGCAAAAGCAGTGTGCAGCCCCAGAAAAGTCTTGGACAGACCTGCTGGCCCCTTCCCCAGCTTCCAAACAGGAAATGCAGGAAGCCAGACAGGTCTGATGGAAGAAAACCAGCAACTTTCCGGAGTGGATAAGATACAGAGATCTGTGGGGATGTCATATCCTGCAACACTTCACCATGCATATGTAGCACTGATAAAGCTAGCAAGAATACAGAGTACAGTGCATCTACACAAGTTCCCAGGCTACACTGGCCATGATGCCCATAAATTAATTTGTGGAATAAACACTTCAGTGCAGGAAAACCCTTAAGAGATTCAGAATGCTCTTCTGAGACTGACAAAACATTAGAGACTCAAGTGTACTAACTAAAATGAAGGAGAGTTTGGGGAGTTTCCTGTGCAATATGTAACTTTACTCCTATAACAAATGAGAACTACACACTGAGTAATTTTGCATTAGAAAGTGGATTTCAATTTTCTTTCTGGAAAGCATAGTTTCCCAATAGCTTATTGACAGTGTCATTGCCTTATAAAAGCTCTCCCATTGTCTTATAGGTGAGTGAGATCCTCACAGCATAATATATGTGGCCATTTCAAGCTACCAAAATAATCCCCAGGAACACCTGAAAAGTCGTCTTGTTTACCCTGATATCTTGTCTTAAGGACTCAATACGGTTATCTAAAATTTACAAGTATGCTAAAGAAATTTAAGAAACAGAGTAATGTGCTTTAACCCATTTTCAACCTAACAGCATCTTAAGTGCTTATGATAAAATATTGCTGTCATTTGCCAGACTAATTAAAACAGGTTAAAAAAAAAAATTTAAAAAACCCCAGCACTCAGAAAACCCAACATGCAAAGCAGCAACATTAAATATTTTCCATTTTTTTTAACGATGCTTTGGGTGCCAGTTCCAGGTTTGCAAATTAAGTTTCTGCTCTATTCACAGATATGGCAGATGGTCTCGTGTTAATGAGTTGCAGAAAGTGGGAGGTGGAATAACACCACTGTGGCAGTGATGAATTTTATCCAACAACTCTCTCTGGGTCTCCATACAGGGATCCCATCGCCCTAGTGCACTGAAACGCCCAATAGGTACTCCAGTATGCTGCTGTTTCCCTGCTGTGTCCTCAAGGGAAAGAACATCATATAGACTGGGAGTCCCCTGCATAAAGGCATCATTGCACTGACTTTTTTTTGCAGGGTGAGAAACCTTACCCTAAGAAGAGAATTTGAGTAATTAAAAAGAATTACAGGCTTTTAGGAATAATAATAATTCTGTGACATTATCTAATGTGGGCTGAAATTATGTATATTCAAAACTTCTTTATATTAATAGTATCTTTACTGCCTGCAAAGCTTAGATAGATTTGAAAGATCCTAACCTCTAACGAGCACTTAGTTTTCTAGTGCTAACTTCTAATTCTGTGGACTAGAAGGATGCAAATAAGGAGAAAATAAATTGGAAAACAGAAATAAAAGTTTGGCTTCCCATGGTGGATAGTTAGCTACCTTTTATTGAAATGCTAGGCTATTCCTTTACCAATATTCATAGCCATGATTCTTCCCTGTCCCTTTCATCATGCTTTACTAATATCATGTATTCATTAAGCTCATGAAAGATACTCTTAGAAAAAGATTCATCAGATCCTGGTTGAAATACATGCCATGAAATGAAGGTTTTGCTAAAGTGCTGATGTGATGTGTAAATGGCCAGGACATGAGGGGCTGCAGAAAGTTCTTAATGAATGCAAAGAAAGGTTGCAACAAAAACATTACAACAAAAGAAGAATTAATCATTACTTTGTAATAGTGCAAGTTCACTAACTGACCCAAATTTGTTCATGCTTTAATTACTGCACTGCTTTTAGAGTTAGTGATGAATTATTTTTAAAGTTTAGGTTTTAAAATCTCAAAACTACAGCACAAAACCATTTGTCGCTACATTAAATTACTTTTGCACCTGCAAAAGTGATCATTATCATAATAATTTCAGTTAAATAAAAATAATAAGCTAACATGACATTGGTAAGACAGCCCTAAACCTACCACACTCTCCAACCTCGACTTGGTGAGCATTACATTGGAAGCAGTATTTCCTATTCTATTGAGTTAATATGATCTGGGATTGCAAGCTCCTGAAGGACTCAGGAAGCGCTGGACATGTTGCTGAGAGTGCCTGATGGATAAGAGCCCCTACACTAATCCCCAGCACCCATGACACACCAAATACCAAGAACTGCTACTGCCTGGCAAAAATCTGGGACTCAGAAATCTTACAAATGAGGTTCCCGCAAATGACTCCCCTTCTGAAATGCGAAACCCTGTAGCTATGTTCAAATGCGAGGCCCTCAGATTACTCAGCGTAGCTTTGAACATATTTATATCCTAGCAGATGCATTTGATCTAACAAACAAATAACTCCTATTGCCAAGTTACTCGATTTTTTTAATAATATTCACTGAACATTCTGCCTTAGCCCTTCCCGTTAATAGGTATTCCCAATAAATTATATAACTCTGTGATCTGTTCTATGTTCTACTGACAAAAAAGAAGGACAGAAGTGATGTATCCAGACCTGAGCTTTTTCAAAATTCCCAGGACACTGCAGTGCCACAGGAATCAGAAACACTGACCCACGGAACCACATATCCTATTCTAAGTCAAAGTTCTAACAGATTAATTAAACAAATAGATGAAAATTAATGGGGGAAAGGTATACTTGTAACTGGTAGCTGTGCCAGCATGGAAGACTACATGGGCTGCCCCCATAGCAAGACAGCAATCAGGAGAATTTTGATTAGGGGTAAAACAAGATACATACACAATGAAGCAGGCATAGCACAAAAGTCATGTTTTAACACCGATGGCTCAGACTGGAAGTTTACTTATTTTCATCAAGACAAACCAGTAAAGGACACAGCTATGAGTTATGGTTCTTCTCACATATGAGTAATCTTATACAAAGAGCAGCCTTTAGCAGGATGGTATAGATTTTCCCCTTTACATCGGTCATTGATATTTTGGAAATGCCAGGATACTAATACATCACAGAAAATGAAATACTTGACAAACACTCCCAAAACAAGGTAATTTCTATCCTTATCAAAGATCTAAAAGGCTACCCATGATAATATGATTGCAGCACTTACTTCTCTCCTATCTATAATTCTATGTTAACCTGTCTCTCTACTGGGTCTACTAAATCACACTGATGGAAAAAAGCTCCAAGTTAATATTTGTCTAATATCATATCTGATATGAGATGAACCTTCAGGATGAACTATTCAACAATTTTTTTTTTTTAATTTGATAGTCTGAGTCATTAATATTTTATCACTCTAGTAGTTTTTCCTTGGTGCTTTTATTACAGTGGTAACAACAGAAGAATTAGCAAACATGGAAAACTAAGCCCTTGAGGCTTAGGGAATCTTTGCCTTATTATATCAAAGGCTTCATTATAACAGCATTTTTATAAAACCTGATTAAAATGGGAGATATTTTAAAGTAAAAGAGTAAGTAAAAATTTGAAGTGAGGCTAGATGACATGTTCCCTACCACCTTTTATTAGCAGAGTAGATGTGCACCTAGACAAGAATGAACATATTCCTAAACAAGAAATAACATGAGTATAAACCTTACCTGTAATGTCTATTTACCTCCCTCAGTCCTATTAAACTCTGATACTGAGCAAAACTTTCAGATGCTCCCAGTACTGTTGTTAACTTTTTTTATCTGGATGTATCTTAGTCTTGAATAATAATAGAGTTATTTGCCTTTTAAAAACTTTTCTTCAAATCATTTGGAATCATTATCTGGGCAATGCCAGAAGAACTGCATGGGAATTAGTGACTTTATATTAACCTTCCTTGGTTATGTAATTTAATTTTAATACAAAAGGCATCTATGTAGTTGCTGTTACCATTCTGAAACTCACAGTCCTCATAAGAAAGGTTGCCCAGAGAAGTTGTGCCCTTCCTTGGCAGCATCCAAGGCCAGGCTGGATGAGGCTTTGAGAAACCTAGTCTAGTTGAAGGTGTCCTTGCTCATGGCACGGGGGTTGGAATAAGATGATCTTTAAGGTCCTTTCCAACTCAAACCATTCTATGACTAATCAGACAGCAGTAGGGGATTATACAAAACTACCTTTCTACCCTAATAAAACGGAAAGAATTCAATATATTTGACTCCCTGAAGCCTCGTAATTTATCCAACACTATCAAAGAAACAGTTTCACATTTCACGCATATTCAAAAAGGTGTGACTCCTTCCAGTGTAGTATCATCTGTCACTGATGAGGTCATTCAAAAAGACCTCAAATACCTCTAGACACCACTCAAGGCATGGTCATTTGTTACTCTTATTCATGGGCTCTTCGTCACTTTGCATTCTCCATCACTGTACAACTGTAAATTCTGTGAGAGGAACCATAATTTTCTGCAGTTTTCAACATTAAATGTTTTTTGATGCAGGCTACAAGATGATTTAATACAGAGGCAGTCAACCAAGCAGGCAGGCAGCTTAGCAGGGCAATGCAGTCAGCCCACACATAGGATTATCTGTCCTGGGACAGTCCTGCAGCTGCACTGGATGCTGGACACACAGCCTCTTTCCACATGCTATCTTTGGTGGATGAGGTGAGACAGGGCAAACTGCATTGCTGAGGAGCATCAAAATAAATGCACTGCAGGGAGGAATCAACTATAAGATAAATATATTCCCAGAACCATCACCCTGCCCATGGCACAGCAGGAGTCATGGCACAAAACTCTCCTCCAAGGCTGAAACCAGGTTAACTGATCAGAATTGAATACCATTTTTTTGCTAAAAACTAACACATGAATGACCTTTTTTCATCCACTTGCCTAACCTGATTTTTTTTCTTTTATGTTAGCTAGTGAAATGTACGCTCAGCACTCTGTTCTGTTCCAAAGCTCCTCTCAAGTAACAACATGGCATATCCATATTAGAAAGTAACTTGTTTCTTAAGTAACAAATAAAACCCAGAAACAAAACAAAAACAGATACCAGAAGAATACCAGAAAATTGATGGAAACCCTTGAGAGGTGATAAAATAAATTGTGGTATTTAAATAATGAGGGGAAAACTCCAAACCAACCATGTGTGTGCAAACTCAGCACTTAGCAAAATGGTTAGTAAGGAGTCGAAGTACTCCAAGAACCCTGAAACCCAGCAGCAGCTTAACCACACATCTCTGACACTATCTCCTGTCCCAACAGAGAAACTGATGGGTGGCTGACAGATGCTACCCTGCTTTTTCCTTTTTAACATAGTGATTTTTTTTCTGATTTTATCCAAGATCTGCCTGAAGCAAACAAACTCGTCTCTTACAGACAGGTAGGAGCAATGCAGCTTCAACAGTACATTCATCATCTTCTTCTGCATGGGGGTGGGAAAAAAACCCTCTGCCCTGCCTAAATTTGGGATCAGTGAATAGTTTCAGTGACCACATGCTAACTTGCTGGTAACCTGGCATCGTCTGAATGGAGATGGCTTATGAAATGGAAAATTGGATGTGTAATCCTGTCTTGTTCCCTCTGTAGGATCTGTCTTTTCTCAAAGCAAATCTGTGAAAGAAAAGGAGGCTTGGATTTCACCAAGATAGGAATATGGACCACATACCAGTATGTTACTGAGGCTTCATGCAGGAGGCAAGAGTCCTGAATAACAAGTTAGCTGAGTTAGGTCTGAAAAACTGATTTGATAATGCAATTTGCTGTAAGAACATGTGGCTTTAAAAAAGCTTAAAAGACATATGTAAGGGCTGTGTTCTGCTTTAAATACCAACCTGCTTCTGAATGGATGACCAAAATATTTTTGCTGTTTAGGAAAGTGCACTATGCTTATTTTGTTTGCTGTGCAATTTTGCAAAGAATGCAATTATTGAGCTGAAAATTTAATCCTGTCTATCCAACTCATTAAAGATTGCCTCAGTTACTGAATACTGTCTACTTGATCCAATGGGATTTAAAAAAATATCAGTATAGCTAACAGATAGTGACAGTTTTATTTCTGAAATTTCATCTAAATAGTTACAGCAACACAGCTGGAACCAGAGACATGCTCATGTTTCTAGACCGAGCTACAAGGATTAATAAATGTAATTTGAAGTACTGGTTAATAATGGAGTAAGCAGGTTGTTCAATAAACATCAGTTAACATTTATGTACTTCTACGTTCAAAACAAATTAGATCTTTGCAGCTTCCAGATAAGTTTCCAAACAAGCAAATATCTACAGAAGGGGTACATCAGTATTCCTTTTTTCTGTGACCATCCTTCTGCTATTCACGGGACAATGTTCGATCACCAGGCACCAACCTGGAGCAAACCAAGTAGTTCCCCCCAAAGAATGGAAAAGAACAGAAGGCACACTGGGATTCAAAGATCACAGTTCAACACAAGAGAACCTGAACAGATGTGGCCATGGCCAACCCTATGGTATGCATTGGAGAGCTGGAAGAGGGACAACATTCAGAGTTTCTTTGAAAATGTTAACTCTCTCCTAGCCCCACATTGTTCTCCCAAACAGTTCTTCTTCCTGACGTACCAATTCTATGGTGAACTCCAATATGGATAGAAACAGGTTTATATCCTTTAAAACCATACTCCAGTTTTGGGGTTTAGGATGTTTATAATCTTACAGTAAGCAGTCAAGAGAGTTCACAGTAAATCCTTTCAGGCATGGACTGGATTGTAAAATATGCTTGTGAAGTTTCCAGGGTCATTAAGTCACACACCACTGCTAATGCCTTACTCATAGAAGCAGCAGTCACAAATTCTTACCTTTGCAAACAAAGCATTTAATATGGAAATATTTGTTCTGAACTCTCAAAACTTCTCCTTTGCATGGTTTTCCACAGGTATTGCAGAGAATTGCAGTACTTGATGGCTTCTCCAGCTGGCTATGAACAGCCTGTGGTTGTGAAACTGCAAGAGAAAACAAAGGGTAGAGTGTTTTTAAGGCCATCGGTTGCACTTTCTGTAAGACATACAAATAATGACAATTAACACCTGGGATAAATCAGGTCAACCAGATAGAACAGTTTTAACTTCTGGGATTGGCCAGCACAGAAGAAAAGATCTGCCAAAAGGAGCTGAGCCAAGCCAACCCTCTTGTTTCATAACTTTGCAAGTATTTGACTGCACACACTTCAAATGCAAATTAGAATTGCTTACAGGCAAAAGAATCCACACAATCAAGTCTTGAGGGCCTCTGCCTGAATTTCAAAAAAATGCTTTGTCATATTTTTTCTTCAAGAACTCAAAGACTACACATAATAGCTATTGTTTTTATTCAAAATACCTTTAATAGAACTTGGTAACTCTTACACTGTGAGCTACTGATATTTAAAGTTCATTATAATTGCCCTTTTTACTGATTTTAAGGAAGAAATATACTTCTGTAGATGTTCTGAGTTCTTCTGAAACATCGTCATCCCTGTAAATACCACATATATCTGATCAATAAACAAAGTTTGCTGTCATTTTGTAAGAAAACTATGATTTCAAGAGATTAGGTTAAACTAGGTTAGCAAAAATTAAGTTAATTAAAAATTTGCTGCCATCTTGTGATGTAAATTAGAAATTGCATTTATTCGGCTGTTGATAACACAAGGTAAGTTGGCATCTCAGTGTGTTATGTGGAACAGGTGAGATATGACCTTATTTTTGCAGTCCTGCTGCAGCACTTGCACCAATTTTTTATCACAGTGTACTTAGGAGCCAAGAGAGAAAACATCAAGGCAGTTAATTATAAAGGAGCTGGTACTGTAACTCAACAGACGGCTTTTTTCCTGTGTGAAGATCTGATAACAGGAAAACATATAGAGCATTTTAAGTAAATGACACGTTTAATGTCATTTTTCTTCTGTAATGTGGCATGCTTATTCCAAGGCTGAATTGCTTATTTTGAAGTCATTTAATTTGTTTAAATTTTAGGTTCAAAATAAACTTACCAACCAACCAGTCAAGATGGGGCAACCTCTCATAAACGAATTGGCTTAAGCAAAAAAGACCTTTCCACATCCACTGAATTTAAGGAGTCAGTATTTCAGTGAGATGCTAAGCCTCCCCTCCCACACAGTCTTTCAGGGGAGTTGTTGCAAGTTTTACCCAAACCAGCACCTTCTACTCTTGTAACTAAAGTGGTTTGGGTTTTTTTTTTTTTACCCAGAAGATACATGGGATTGAACTGCCCACAGCATTATTCCCCACTCATTTGTATTTTGCCTTGTCTGCTAAAATTACACGTTCTGTGATGGTCAAAAAAGTCCTGCTCAAGGCAATGTGAACTTTGGAGCAGTTACTGAAGTCCTGGGTATAATTAAGGACCTCTCCAATAAAAACAACACGAGTACGACATGCAATTGAAAGTTTATAGAAAGGCAGATGACAAAATTTACACAGAGCAAATGGTACACATCATTCAGGCTACTATGAGGCTCTGATTTATTCCTTGAACAAAAACAGAGGAAACTCTAAACTTTGCAATACTTTTAAGTACTTTTGACACAGAATCTCTCTTTACTGGAACCTGCCCAAAACAAACTACCCACCCTGAAAAAGAATCAACCCTGTAAGAAACCAAAACAAAGTATCTTCACGAGGTAGTTGCTGGAGAAGCTGCTAAAAGTCTGCAACTAAAAATAAAGGTTTGCTCTCTCCAGATTTGCTAACAAGCATCAAATTTGTAGCACAGAATTCATGAAAGATTTCACTTACAAAGAGTTGACCATACCCAGAACATTCGGGTCTAAACAGTTGCATTTGAAATATAAAATTCTGATTGGGACAAGCAAACAATTGACTTTTTTTCACACTCAACTCTTCCCATGTCCCAGCCTTTCAGAACAGCATCTCTCCAGAGGCATCCGTGCCTGGCCAGTGTAGAGAGCTGCCAGCTCATGCTGTGCTGTGTCCCACAGGCCAGAGAGACCTGGCTCAGGAATTCCAGACGCAGTGCACAGCATGTCCTGGAGGGCTGCCAGAGAGCCCCGAGGGCAGCCCACCCTGCCAAAAATACCCTCCTACCCTAAAGTGACAATAACACCACATTTTCAAAGAAAACGCTGCTTTTCCATTTGTTTTCTTGTCCCTGGGAGTTCAATGCTGCACTTGTTGCAAAGTAGCAAAAAGTGAAAACTGTTGCAAAGTTGGCATTTTTTGTGTGGTTTTTTTTTTTTGTTTGTTTTTGGTTGGTTGGTTTTGGGTTTTTTTTGTGTGTTTTTTTGGTTTGATTTTGTTTTCTGAAAATTGTTAAAAGCTGAAAATGTGGCAGAAAACAGAAAGATTTGTTTTCCATTATGTATTTGTTGCTCAGTGTCCAGAGCTACAGGGCAGGACAACTTCACACATTTCCCATTTCCTTCCCTTAGGGTCTCTAAATTAATGTTCAGAATTAAAAAAAAAACAAACAAACAAACAACAACTCAGCTAGAAAATGAAGTGAAAAGGAAAATATATATATTTTTTAATTCTTCTTTGGAATTTCTTTTGGAATTTTTCCATTAATCTTGAAGTAACACAAAGCATATTTAAAATATGCACTGTAGAGAAAGGAATAATTACTTTGCTTTTCTCTCAGTTCAGAACTAAGCTACTCAGTATTTGACACAAAACCCCACTGGGAATACAGTGCCTCTGAGATCATTACAAAGCAGTCCTTATGAAGACAGTTTAAAATACTTGCTCTTACATCTAGCACAACAAAATTATATAATTAATCACATATTAGTTTACATTTTAAAATATTGAAACAATATGGTTCATATTAAAATTTCAACTGCTTACAATTCTGAGAAACTATTTCTATTAGGGAACTTCACATTTTAACTTACATTTCAAACCATGTTTAAGGAGATATATTTACATGGCAATTTTCAGCATTTTACCTTTATGCCTTTATGCATCAAAATCAGTCTTTGAAGCAGCATAAGAAACAAACAACACATTTAATGAGTGAAATAGTGATTTACTGATGGAAGGTAATGATCTGAGACTACTCACCAGATCATAACTAACTAAAGATTTCATTAAAAATTAAATGCTTGCATTGTATCTTAACTTGTAGAACTTTCCTTCTTAACTTCAAATTACTTTTCTAAATCAAAATACAACCTGATCCTCTCAATTTCCCTTTCTTCCAGACTACATTCTGCTCTAGCAGAGGTATCCTCACCAATCCTTAAAACTTAAAAGGATCCTACTGCACTCACTTTTTGCCAAGGACAAAAACTGGCAAGAAATGAATGAGCACTTTCCACAGCACTTCTTTGTGCAGGGCTTGTCTGCTGGGGACATCACTGCCAATAATCTTGCCAACAGTACAGTGCTCATACATCTCTGATGTCAAGACTCAGCCTCTCTCCAACAGGCTACACAGTACATAATTCTGCAGTTCTGGACCAAGTAGGGCTCATTAACCAGCAGTGATTTGCTCAAAAATTGTCAAATAAGATACAATCCTCAGACTTCCTTCCATATTGCTTACTTGAGAGGTGTACTTGCTGCAAGTACCACAGGGAAGCAAGGACAGTGGCATCACTCACTATAAAAGCTGCATTACACATCTTATGGCCACTGTCAAGTGATGCTTCCAGTGTGCTTATAACTTTCACAGACTCACAAAATATCCTGAGTTGGAAGGGACTCACATGTATCGAGTCCAACTCTTGGCCCTGCACAGGACCATCCCCAAGAATCACAATATGTGCCTGAGAGCTTTGCCAAACTTTGACCATTTACAAAGACATTACTTGCAATTCATGTTCTCCAACTCATTTCTTCAGGGAAAATTTCAGACAATCTGTTCAAGATTTTATAAAGGTGAAAAAAGGATAGCATACAATATAGTGTTTTTCAATGTTAAAAACAAAGCAGAGCACATTGCTTCTGGAAGTATTTGGAGTAAAGTTTGCAGCCTGACATGGGTGAACACAGTGACAGGTACAGTGGATCCATGAAAATCCACAGCTTGTGGTAAAAAACTCCAAGCCTTTGACTAAGCCCACCTCCTTCAGCATTGCTAGACTAAGCAGGATTTAACAGCCATGGGGAGCTGTGTAAGGTGCCAGAGATAAGGAAAGATTTGGTTGAGACAGGAATGCTTTGGAAGCAGAATAAGACAGGCTGATGGCGGTGACAGAAGTGAGAGGATTTGTGATCTCTGGTCATGCTCTGCTCAGGAGCCTGGGATAGAAAATGTCACCTTCTCTCTGCTGCAAGCAAACTGCTGAGGGAAATCAAACTCTTGGCAAAAGATCCAGTCTAGGATTGGTCTACATAGAGGATGACAAACCCCTTTGCTATCTGGCTCTCCAACAGCTAAATGAGAAATCTTCATGGTAGATTACAGACCTGATGAAGAAACATGGCCAGGAACTGCAACATTTGACACAGCCCTAATGCTTTTTACAGTTTGGTGTGTTTTGTTTTAACTCTGCATAAGAACCTACAGAAGCCATTACTGATCTTGGAAATTAAGTACTGAAAATTAAGAACTGTCTTCCTTAAGATTATACATTTAATCTGGAATCAAACCTCAAATATAAAGTTTAATAATAAAGACATTCCCCTTCTTTGTTCACTATACAGACATAATTCAGGTTACAGGTCCCATTTACACGACATCATTTAACCCTGTTCTGAAAAAACAGTTCATTAGATTTATTGCTCTTGGTGATTAAAGAAGCCTGAAATGATAAAGGGACAAATGACACAATTTAATATTAAAATCTCAGAATCCTCAAATGATTTGGGTTGGAAGAGACTTTAAAGATCACCTAGTTCCAACCCTTCTGCATTGGCAGGGACACCTTCCTCTACACTACATTACTCAAAGCCCATCCAACCTGTCCCTCTGTGATACTGATATTTTAAAGAGTACTGTTATCTAAACTAAAGTATAATTTGAGTGGAGAGACAACATTCATGTGAATAAATATTTTATTCCTGATATTTACAATCCCAACAATTACCTCTCAATGCAGGGAAAGTGGTAATTCCTCACCAAGTTCCCTGGAAGGAACCAGATCCTAAAGGCAACAATAAAAGGAAAACCAAAGGGCTTGGGGGGGTCACCTCCCCTTTCCTTTTTCTAAGTTGTTCTGGGGGGTTTCTAGTGTGTTCTGGAGGTCAGGTTAAAAAAGCAGAAGCCTTTCATTTCAGGCTCATACAAATACAGCATCATTTATTTGCCTGTAACAGCAAAGCTCCATCAGGAGAAAAGCTACATCAGTTTTCTTTCGCAACTATCAGCACTACAGGCTCCTCTATAAATTCACAACCAATTACATTTGCTTCATGAGATGAAAACACTTTTTTGAGGGGAAAAAATGTTAGAAAGACATTAATATTCAAAATTATAACTATCAGCTGTTTATTTCATAATAATATTCAACTTTTTCAACAAAGGCAAAGGTCACATTCCAACTCTGAACCAAAAATGCACAGCACTGATGAGTATTATGCTGCATGAAGGAATTATCAGTAAATTATCTTTGTGTTAACTGAAACCTTTCATCTCTGTAGATAAGAGGTGGTTAGTGAAAATAAAAATAAACAAATATGAGACCCAAATGCCATTTACTCATTAAGTATTTGAGAAACAGAACAGAATTATTGATTGCTGACATGCTGTATGAAGTGATTTGGGGAGGGTGAGGTTCACAGCAGCCCAGAGGGGAATTAAATTTGCAATCTTTCTGGAGCAGGATTAAAGGAGAAGCAGACAAGTGCAGCAGCACCCAGCTGGAATTAGAGATTGGAGTTTAAATTGTTGTTTTAACAAACCTTTCTCATGTTGACTGAGTCAAAACACTCAAGGCTGAATTTAAAAACATTCAGAAGAAAATAAAGGAAACAAGCATTTAAGTGCCTCTAAATATCCCAGTGAGTATTATTCCTACTGTAAAGCTGGCCCCTGCTCTCTCTGTCTTGTGTCTGTAAAATCAGTGATGAGGAGCTGTGCTGCTGTGGGGATAAGGAGAACAGAGAAATACATAGTAATACGTAGTAATAAACGTGTGAGCTACAAAATTAATTTAGATAAGGGTGTTGTTTGTTTCGGATTTTTCCCTAAGAAGTGGTGATTCATTATGGAGCCTCTTCGGGGCCTGAGACCCCACTGGTCCATTCCACAGAAAAGATGAAAGCGTGATTGTGTAATGGGAAGGCTTTCCCCATCCATCCTTCCAACAGTGGGAAAGAACAATTCCCCAACCCCAGCTCTGCACCTGCCTAAGGAGTGGATGTGGTAGATGTTTTGCTACAGCACATTAAATGAGTAGTGCTAACATGGTTTACCCTAGTTCTCAGTTAGCACCTTGTCTTAAATGTGTTTTCAAATGTGTTTCCCTGCTTTATGGTGCCTTATCACTATAACACAATGCCCTGCTGTCCTGGATGTCTCACAATTAACCAGAAGATCACGAGGATAAAGGGAAAGCTACAAAAGTTTTGCTGTGAATGTCCATACCACAATGTCCCTCGAGCCCTCCAGCTGGCCTCACAGAGGGCTGAAATGTCCCCACGACACCACACGAGTTCACTCCCTTCTCCAACAGTGTTTTCTGCACTCCCCTAGAAGCTCTCATTGCTCTTTCCAAGATCTCTGTGGTGGCTCCTACGGCAAAGCACTATTACTGCTTCTCTCTGTAGTTCATATACTGTAAAAAAAATATTCACCAAATTCAATAAATCTCTATGTGAATAGGTCTAAACTGAATTCTTTCACATTGTTCAAGAATACAAAAGAAAAAACGCTTCAAGAATCATGTTCCTTTTTGAAATGTATACCTGCTTCTACTACACATAAACAACAACTCCTACATGGCCTTTCCAAGGCATGCCTCTCTTCCAGCACTTCCTGTTCATCATCATCAAAACAGAAACCCAGGGCTGATACAGGGCAGCAGGCAGACAGCACAACTGAGGCAAACCTCTGCTTTTACCCCCAATTACAGAGTTTATGGGACCAGAGGCAAAGGAGAGAGAGGCGTTATCCAGCAGAATGCGGATAAGCCGTGAACAAGAGATGCAACACAGCTCGAGTAGTCACACAAGAGCTTCAAATCTCACCATATGCTTAGTGCTAAATTCACATCACATAAACAAACCTAGCACAAGCTAACCTCCTGCCCTCGTTATTATAATAAAATATTTACTGAATTCAAACACAGCTAGTAAAAATCTCTGCTGAATTTGAGTAACTGCTACTGCAGCATTGTAAAGGCTATTTTTGTATGGGTTTAGCTAGATCGCAATGAGAAAGGATACAGAAACAGAACTCCAAGATATCTGCATAAAGAAATAAGGGCTTTTTTCCCATTATACTCTAATATAAACTCTGAAGTCAATTTAAATTAAATAAAACAAGGCAAGTTTTCAAATCAAGCTGTCAGCTAACTACCAGAATCATTATAATTTCCAAATCATCATTCATATAATTAAACGAATACAAGGCATAATTTAAAATAAATGTTTAACCATCTTTCTCCACTCTGCTGTGTTTCCACACAAACACAGAGTTATTATTCTTGTGGCAGCATCAGTGAGTTAGTTACCGCAGCTCTGGATGAAAAACAAGCCATTTCTGGTCTAGGCTGTGCAAACTGTGCAGTCACGGTAGCGTTACCTGTATCTTCCGGCATTCCCGCACTAATTCCCGTGCTGAGGGGCAGTGCCCGCAGGAGCAGCGGGGCTGGGCAGCGGTGCTGGGGAGCAGGACCCGCAGCGTCCCCTCACAGCCACCACTGCGGCCCAGCACGGCCGGGGTCAGATGACTCCGGCAGCACCCACGCACAGGCGGGAGCGGAGCCAACACCGTGTAAAAATAGTGCCCTGCAGAAGCTGAAATATTGTCACGTCCATGGGGGCTGTCACCACTGGCAGGGTCCCACAGGGACCGGATGCGGGACGTGCCAGCAAGGGGTATCTTTGCATCAGGTGATGCCACCCTTCCATAGCTGCTGCAGGGTGGTGCTGGGCACCCGGGGAGAAAGGTTGAAAGAAGGAAAACCTGCCAACTCCTTGTCGTAAATTAAAAATACAGCAAGGAAGCTGCTCTAGCCATCCCCCAAACACGGCGGTCCCTTCTCCCTGGTGCAGGAGGGCACAGCACTGATATCAGAAGGAGATGATGTAAGCAGCGAGATGCTCTCACTGTGAGATACCTGGCAGCCAAAAATCTCTCCCCTGATTGCTCATATGGAGTTGGAATGTGTATAACTGGAATAGCAGTGATGTGTTGAACTATTTAAAGCACTACATGGGAACAGAATGAGCATTTCTATAAGGACTCCAACTTCAGAAATCTATATGGTGAGTACACCACTGCCCTGGCCCATGCCAGAGATAGTATGTAACTTTAAATAGCCCTCAGCTGACATGTCCTGAGATCCAGAGCACAGATCTACAGATCCCAGGTTCTGCACATTGAAACAAAACTAGAAATTACTCCATTAAAAAAATTCTTATATATGCATTATCTAGCAGCAACTGCCTTTAGGCATTAAACCCTTATGGCAGCATTTTATTTTGTTGAATATTGTTGTGCTGCCTGCATGAAACCAAATCCATCCTCAAACTCTTTTGGATCACCATCAGCCACCCTGGCTGAGCTCTCCAGATATTTGTAGGATTTGGCCTACTTAGTTTTTCCCAGCGGCTACTTCAGCTTGGCAGAAAGACAGAAGGCACTTTGCTAAAAGGCAACACTGAAGGCACGTAAATTAATAGGCAGGAAAAGTGAAAGGGCTTTCACACTAACACAGCCTTTCCCTCTGCTTGCCAGGCTTCCAAGGCTAAATGCTTGGTAGGTTGCATTTTAACGTTGTATGACCATAATGCAGTCACACAGTGCACTAATTTGTATTTACAATTTGAGGTGTGATCCATGAGCCTCCCCTGCAGTCTCACCGCTTGGCTGCAGCAAAGCAGAAACCACACCGGAGAGGCTCAGAGGGTTTTGATGGTGTTTCTGACAAACTTCAGCACTGCTCATGAGCTTCACAGACACAAAGCACGAGGCCACAGCACTTCATTAGTGTGATGGGCTGACTCGGGGGAGCGTGACAAGAGGCAGCAGTGACAGCAGCACAGGCGCGAGATCACAGACCTCCTGCTGCAAATGATCCAGAAAACAGTGTAGCTTTAACCTGATTTCCCAAATCAACACGAGCTGAACACCTGCAACTCCACCGTTTTAACAGTAGTAACAGCACACTGCCCCTGCTACAGAAAAGGACAAGACACTTGGCTCCTCCTAAAATCTCAAGTGAAGTCCTGGTAGCCACAGCAGTGCTCTTGCCTGTCCTCTGTTTCAGGTTTCTTTTTTCCAAGGTTACATTACCCAGGTCAATGCCTTCAACAACATCTTTTCAAACAGCAATCAGACAGCTTAGCAACGAATTTAGGCCACTCTGAAATGGCTTAGTCGGCTGCAAAATCTTTATAGCCTATGGTACTGTGAGTTATAAATGACATTTTAAAAAGATTTCAGATCCGTTCCTAATTAACTCATTTTTTTTTCCTGTACTCACTGCCCTCTTCCCAGTGTAAACTAAAGTGAATATCACTAGTAACTGGACTTGTCATACAGTTTAGTTTTAGGTAGCTCCTGCAAGGAGCAGGGAGTTGAACTGGATGATCCTTGCGGGTCCCTTCTGACTTGAGATATTCATGGACTCTATGATTCTGTGAAGGTGACAGTGTATGGTCTAACCCATTTCCTATTCTTCCATGCTCACAGCACTTTGCTAGACTCATTCTGAGTTTTTTCCATAGCCTGACTCTGAAAAAGTTCTGAACAATTATTTTATTAAATGTGGAAGAATGAAAAGTTATTCCTTCACTATAAAATACAGAAGTATTTTCTAACTAAGAATTCTTTTAAAAATCAGATTTATAACACCACCTGAGATACTGGGACTTTACAACAGGTATGTACCTACTTGCTTGCAGCAATTCTTTTGCTGCTTGGGATTGGCATACTGGTTTAAATTTTAGGTTGCCCTGTGTGGAATCAGGAGTTGGACTCAACAATCCCCATGGGTCCCTTCCAACTCATGATTTTTGATGATTTTATAGAATTATTTTATATGTCCCTGGACTTTAAGTTGCTCACCAAGTTTCTACCCAACTGTAAAAAATATGTATGATTGTTTAATAGTAGATGGAAACTACAAAGTCCAGTCTCAATATAGATTAAGAAATTTGCTTTTCATAAACAATCTATAATTAATAAATTTTACTTTTAAAATGCTGGAAAATACAAGAAATCATATCTCACAGATTTTCCCAGTATATTTTAAAATGTATTTCCTTCCAAGCTGCAAAAACTGGATGCAGTGCTGCTTCATGTTCTTTTTCCTTTTGGTAGTTTTGATCCAGGTTAGTGTCCATTTGCATTTTATACTGGGGATAATATGATCACAAAGAGGCACTGCTCTCTTCTCTGTGGTGACAGTGACAGGATCCAAGGGAATGGCCTGAAGCTGTGTCAGGGGAGGTTTAGGTTGGATATTAGACAAAGGTTCTTCATCCAGAGGGTGGCTGGGCACTGGAAGAGGCTGCCCAGGGAAAGTGGTCACAGCACCAGCCTGACAGAGTTCCAGAAGCATCTGGACAATGTTCTCAGGCACAGGCTGTGGACTCTTGGGGATGGTGCTGTGCAGGACTAAGACTTGGAACTTTGATGATCCTTGTGGGTCCTTTCCAACTCAGGATATTATATGATATGAAAAATGCAATAAATGTAAGTATATCTCTGTATACAATGATACAGATTTTGGTAATACTTTATCACTAGGACAAAAATAAAACTAAGAAATAGATGTTTCCTTTTAACTATCCTTAAATGTTTAACGAATAAATTTTAATGTATTAAATGAAGTGGTGTATTCCTTGCAGTTGTGTTCAAACTTGGAACGACTGCTGAACAGCCCTTGCCCTCAAGCACTTATCATATAAACAAAAAAAAGGACAAACCCATGGTAGAAGTGAAAATGAGCAATAAAAGGGTAAATGAATTAGGTAAATGGTGCCTCTATAACTGAACTCATGTCTTCCAACTTTCTGCCCAGTCTCCTCTGCATCAATCCCATTCCTGCTGCGAATGAATTTGCAAAGTCACCCAACCCTGTCCTTGGCGACCTGTCACGTGCCCCCAAAACCTGTCCTGTTCAGAAACAGGCTGAGTTTAAACTTTTGGCTCTCAAACACCTCCATCCTCAGGTCCACACATGAGAAAACATTTCTCATCAACTGCACAGCAATGCGCCATGTGCATGGTCACCTTTAACTGAAACACACACAAGCAAGTCCGAGACACTGGGCATTTGTACAAGGCACAGAAGAACAACAACCTGCTTTAGCAGGGAGGTTGGCCTAGATGAACTCCAGAATTCCAACCTCAACTATTCTGTGATTATGTGGCAATCCTGCATATTTATGAAGCAGGAAAAATCAGGCTGAGAATCCAGTCTGAGCTCTGTATGACGGAGAGCAGGCAGCTGTGCTTGCTCCAGAGGTAACTGGGTCATGAGTCCTGCTCTGCTCCTCACTTGGGAATAAAGAGCTTCCTTCAGCCCTGAAATCCATGATGACAGTCCTTGTCTGCTGGCCAACAAGTTGGATGAATGAAATTAGGACTTCTCCCATTCCGAGCTCCTTTCTCCCAGGAGGGACCTCTCTACAGCAGACCTAGATCCAGACCAAAGGTTGCATTAGCTCCCTTTGCTCCCCCAAATAGAATTAAAGCACCATCTAATATTCTAAAGAAAACTGTGCACTCAAAATGGTAAGCAGAAATAAAACATAAACCCTACAAAGCCTTTAGCAGAGGTTTTATAATGAGAAAAAGTGGTATATCAAACCTATAAATAAAGTGCAAGAAAATGCTTAGAGCACGGAAAAAAACCAACCCTGTCCCATAATGAAATGACAGAGTACTAGCACATCCAGAACACAGTTTGCAAAGTGACATAGATCAGAGAAAAAAGGGATAGGGTCTGGTTGGCAGCAAAGAGACAACAAGAGCCACAGCAATGGTCCTGCAGGTAACACACCTTCAGGGATGACCCTGCCACACAGGGAAACTGCTGACCTTAGGAAACTGATAGGGATTGGCAGCAAGAAATGGAGGAGATGTCAGGTAAGAAAAGATCTGCTTAAGTAGAGGTCATAAGCTGCAATTTAGCTCAGAAAAAAAATTGTCATGTAATAAGGATAAGGCAGGCAATTAACAAAAGGTATTCCTTTCTCAAAGGTCAGGCACTACAAGGGACTATTCAGAGAAAGGACTTCAGAGTGCAAGAGGGAAACTGTATACCTGGTGGTGAGCTGGGAAAGGGAACAGGATAATGGGAGGTATTGTATTAAGGGAAGGGATCCTGGCTGCAACAGAAATGGTACTGTAACAAGAACCACCAGGAAAAACCTAGAATCCAAGCCCAGCATTTTATGGGAGGGAAATCAAAGAAGCAGAATGAGGCAATAAATGTCAGTTGGTGCAGCCAAAAATTGCACGTGGTAGGCATGAGAGCTAGAAAAACTTACTTATATCTTTTAATACAGGAGGATTTAAACTACAATGTGAATTTGGCATTTAGGGGATCGTGAGTGGTGCAAGCAAGATGACAGGCACTGCAAAGATGCCAAGATAATTTTTGGGTATTTCTTCTGGGAGTAAATGTGTGCATGGAGCAGGTTTTTAAGGGAGGATTTTTCTGTGTGGGCTGATGCTACATGCACACAAGGAGAGAAAGAGATCACCAAATTTTAATTTATCATTGTAAAATTGTCTGTTTTTTTAATCAATGGAAACTTCAGGTGCTTAAATAGAACATAAACAGAAGTATTACCTAAATAATTAGATAGGCTTAAAGGACCTTCATTGCATTGCTCTGTTCTGAAAAGTTACACAGACATTGCCATAATTCTGCAATCAGCAGCTACCTATCATACAAAATTATCAAATGATGATGTGGGCTGGGTGTTATTAAAAAAAGAAATATTCAATCTCTTTTGTGTTTTAATTAGAATCAATAAATTTAACTTTGAAGGTTTCCTACAAAAAAAAATTAATGCATGCACCCCACCCCTATTATACCCCCAAAAATGGGATATTTTGAGAGTTAAGAAGCCTGGGTCTAAATCTAAGGGAAGGCTCATGTGCCTGAAATGCCCCACACATAAGTCCAAAGCTGCAAGGCTGGAAACCCCCTCCTCACACCTGCTCCTCGGCACATCCAAAGGCAGAGCAAGCTGATTTTTCACTTCCCATTTCCCAGCTATTCCCATGCGGGAAAGCACGTCTGGTTTCCATGTGCAGTGGCTGGTAAAAGAGCTACATGTGTTTGTTTGTAGCTTGTATCTTTTTTGAGTGTGGGGTACGGAGTGCTTGACACAGTGTCACCCAGCAGATCTGAGAGGCTTCCATTTGAAGAGTCACCTTTCTTGTTTTGTAAGAAACTATGACTCCGTGATTATAGAGACCTTTCTGAATCCTTGCCACCTTAGTTGGGTACACTCCTCCCACAGGCCCAGGCTGCCATTCCTCAAACTGTGCAGTTCAGCCTGGCTATGGTGCATGGCACTGCCAGGACAGTTAAGAGATGGCCAAACACAAATGCAGAGACCACCCACTGCAAAAAAGGCTGACTATCATCTTCAGATTAGGGCAATCTGAACAAGTAGCAATGTGAGTTTTACACCAATAGATCCAATAGGGAACCATGGGTGCAAATTCCTCTTATTCGGAGGCTAAAGCAGCTGCAAGTCCAACCCTGGTGTTTGCACAGATAGCTCTGCCCAGGTTTGCAAAGGAGAGAGACACTGAAAATCAGGTTCAGGATCTGGACTGTGAATCCCATGTGAAAAGCCCTGAGCAAGAAATCTGCCCCAGAGGGTAGAGGGGTTTTCAGACACATCCTCCTCTGCAGCACTTTGTGTCCTGCACACACATGCTCAACTCCCAGTGCTTTAATCCTTGCCTTGAGCCCACAGTGACCATGCCAGAGAACATTTTTTCTGCCTGCTTTCCAAATCCCATTCTCTGTACAGGGCTGTAGCTGCAAAGCAGCAGGTCAGATTGAAAGCCTACTTAAATACATTCATTTTAGTTGATAATCACAGAGGAATTTGTCAGCAACATGGAGTACTGTTTTGAAAGTAAAAAAGAAGTCATCATTGGAAATGTCACGCTGTTAGAATTAACCCTGTTCCCAGTAAAGTCCACCAGTAAAACATTCTTGATCTGGTTGAAGACTTTCAACAGCACTCATTTCTCAATTCTGTCAAGTTTTGATCTTAGCAGTTGGCTCATCACAACCAGAAAGTTCAGCCTTTCCCCTGCTTGCCTGAGGTTACAATTTCCCACCAGTATTATCACAAATGCAATTATGTCTCTGAGCTCACTTTAATACCAAGAAAGAAAGCAGACTTTTTTTATTCTTAGAGTGTGTCTAAATTAATTGACATTCTTTACTGCTGAGTTCCACCATAAGCAGCTCCAAAATCTTAAGAATCACCTTTAAAAAAAATCACTGGACTCTATATCTATTACTGTTCTGCAGCTCCCTGGCTGCCTGATAATCATTTCTAGCACCTCCACCAGTTACTGAAGCTGTATTCCTGCCAGTCCCCTCATCTTTAGGGCATTAGCTTTTGGAAAGCCATGACCCAATACCAGAAACTGTCATTGTGGTGCTATTTCCTCCCCCAGGTCTGTAGCACCTGCTGAGTGCATCCTTGCTCAGCATCACCCGTCACACGGGTATCTGTGTCCTCGAAGGCAGGAGGGGAACAAGCACATTCCCTGGCTTGGAAATGAGCAAATGTTTGCAACTGGGGAAAAACAATTTAGAAGGAATTTCCACGGCTTGTTTGTCTTTCCATTCCCTGGTACAAAAAGAGTAATAATAACAACAATGATGTCTGTTCATTATAGCAACACCAAAAATCAAAAGCAAGATAAAATAATACAGAAAGCAGGAGCTCATTTCGCTAGCCAAGCCACAATGTATCACCCTCAGACATTAATTACAATATAATTTACTAACTTTCCACTAATGCTATCTGAAATATGTTTCTAAAAGGATTACAAATAATAATTTAAGGACCTTTCCAAAGGGTCTTTTCTTTTTATGTCATATTTTAGAGCATATAAAAATGTCTAAAATAATTACTCCAAAATATAAAACTGAACTCCTGGTTTTATTTGCTCTGCTTAATTTCACATTAAGAAAGGATTAGCTGTTGTTTTATTACAATCATAGAGTTACTTCAAACATATAGGTATTGATGTTAATGAAGTGCTGGTGTTAAAGTCACACTACCTTACACAGTGCAAATTAGTTATCTTTGGTGAATTTGTCACAGTACAAAAATTTCTTCTTAGAATCAGTTACACCCATACAAATTTAATTCTACTTCATTCCCATCAGACACACCAGAACATTGCCCCCCTTTTCACATTCAGGCTACACAATTTCGCAATCAATTATCTTTCAACACCACATTCATAGCAGAAATGTGTTATATTCACACAAACACAACCCCAGAGCCTTCAGCTATAGTGGTACTTCTTGCACAGTTCTGCAACTAACAGTTCTATTACCAATGGGTACATTTTTGAAGTATCTACACAACATGCTTTTTGACTAAGTTTTGGATTACTTAATTTGCAAACTTCCACATCATTCAGATAGCAAATTAGTTCAAACTAAGTATTTTGCTCCGAAGCTTTACATTCACCTTTTATGGACAGAAAGGGAAGAAGTAACATCATCTTATAAAAAGAAGATATTGTACAGCATTTTTCCCAGGTAATGTACAGAAATGCGATTCTGTGAAGGACAGACGAAAATCCAATGCCAAATCCCACATTAACCTCACTCCCATAACTTCAACAGGGTTGAAATACAAAGTATGTTCATTGTGATGAGGGAACAATGTAGTGTGGTCTGGGGACAGGAAATGCCAAAGCCCACTATTCCCCACCCAGCCTCTGCACCCAGGTTACTTATGCATGGAAGAGGTGAAGTAAACTGGTAGCCAAGGTCTGATCCCAGTGTTAGGTCAGAGTGAGGCTGTGGTGAGCACAAAAAGGGCTGCCACAGTCTTCACATTACCTGTATTTACAGGTAGTCCAGTAGCCCAACCTACTGGAAAAGAAGGAAGAAGACCAGGCTCAGGGCAGACCTCTTCACAGTGCTGCTGTTTTTGAAGAGCAGCTACAAAAGGCATGGAGCCTCTTCTCTCTTTACAAGTAGCCACAGACAGAAGACAGAGGATAAGTACAAGTTATACCAGGAGAGATTTCATTTTGACATAAGAAAGAAATTTCTCCCAGTGAGGACAATCATGACCTGGAAAGCTTCTCCAGGGATGTGGTGGAGTCCCCACTGCTGAAAGCTTACAAGATGTGATTAGAAAGTGTTCCAGATAGTCTCACCTAGGTTCCCTCTCCAATAGAACCAATAGAACCAGGTTGAACCAGGTGATCTTTCAAGGTCCCTTCCAACCTGAGTTGTTTTAAGGTTCTGCAAACAAATGCAGTCCTGCATTGATGAAAACTGTGATTCAGAAATTCATTTCTGCTCACCAAGTGGGGAAACTATAAAATATTGTTGGAGAGCAACACCAAAAGAACACTTTTCAAGTCAAAACAGAAGAAGCAAAAGGAACCATTTTGCGGGACGTTCTTAATCTAAATTGGTTTTTAGTTTCACTAGGACTGAGCTTGGTTAAGTCCTCACATTGTATGCAAAACATACAATTAATCTAAAATTGTAGCCAAAGCCTGGTGAACACCAGGTACCTCTATTTTCCTCTGTCTCAAGAGAAGTTATATCTGTCCCTAACAGAGAAAAGCCTATCAAGTCACTGCAAGGTGGAGACTGGCAGTCCCCTGGGCAGATGTAGGTCACTCCTCCTCCTCCTCCTCACAAGGGGAAGGAAACCAGGAGTTTCATCTGACTGCAAGCTGCTCCAATTGCCAATAATCCTGCCAATTCGAGTCTTTAATTAAACAACCTACTAAGACGACAGTGACGCAGGATGCTGTCCCTTGACCTACATGCCATTGGAGCGAGACTTGGGCTGTTGGGCCATCACAGACCCAGCTGTTCACAGACCCAGCTCAGGACATGACACGTCCTACCACATACCCTTCTTGCTGTATGCACTCATTTCCTCAATTTCAATCCCTCTCCAAGACATCTCCCTTCTTCTGGGTGCACAGTTTCTTCACACTTTCCTTCCACCGTGTTGTGGGAGGACGTGAGTCTCCCTTATTGCTCCCCACGGCTGCAACACATGGGAGTTCTGTTCACCCTTCCCCACTGCTGACCATGTACCAAATAAGCATTAGAGCACAGTCTGGCTCTGCTCTACTCACAGAGCATCACAGAAAAAAAATGATTTTAACGACAGAGAAGCCCAACTCCGATTTAATGTAACACACAGAAAGAACAAGTGATCCCTGCTACCACAGCATATTTCCACTGTTTATTTCCAAAACAGAATATAAACAAAGACAAATCTCGTCCCAGTCCAAATACTCCTAAAGTAAATGATGACTCAGAGGGTAAATACCCTTTCTATCACATCCCACTTCTCTCTATCATTTGGAGTGACAGCCCTGCTCTCACTGAATTAAAGAAGGCCAATTCTGCTTTGTAATGAATGAAATCAACATTCTCTCCTGTATGACTTGCTTTTCTGCACTGCTAAGCACTATCATTATCTGGACTTCAAAACCTTTTCGTTTTAATGGTGTTTCTGTAGAAACAGGCATGAATTTCAAAAAGTTCCTTTGCTTTTTTAGGTACGCTTTTAAAACAAAGATGTTACTGTAGCACTGAGAGTGGTACCTAAAAAAAAAGTGGTCTAATAAAGTGAAACTGATTGAGCTGAAAGCAGTGAGTATTAATTTCATATTCAAAGCATGAAAAAATGGGGTCCTTAGGGTAGGAAAAATTACATGATGCAAATGAATTATCTCAGCAATACAGTTTCTTACGTAAGAGCTAGAAAAAGGACACAGTAGGGGTTAATCTGTTAAATAACCAGAGCACAGGAACAATTCCTTAATGCAATCCAATCCTTACCTCTTATAATTTTAGCTACAACTGTCACTGGAGCTGTGCAAAATGACACATCTTGTGGAAATGCTTCTCTCCACCAACTAACCAACCCGTTTACCCAAGCCAAGGAGACCTTAGGTGCCAAAAGCATAAAAACCTGAGTTAGCCACCATGATATGCAGAAATCCTTAATTTGACCTACCTTCCAGACTTGGTTATCCTAACAACATCTTTCATACTGTCAATCACCACCAAGTCCCAACTCTCTAAGTGACTCTACTAGTAGCATTTTCTGTATCACTAAGCATTAGAAATTCTGCTACCTCAATTTTAGTCCCTCTTCCAATGCTGAGAGGAAACAGAGTAGAAAACTCTGGTCTGAATTTCAGTCTGGCACACAGCAATGACTTGCACTTATGCTCCAAGCCATACAAGCCTGATGACCCCCACCATGACACAGGTTCCCTGCCTGACACCACACTATAACCCATGGCAGATAGGTTTTAGTGCCATGCTTTGTATCACTGACATACAGTGATACAACAGTGCTTTTGGACAACTTCGTATTTCCAAAGCACTGTGAGTCAGACTAACGTGGCATCTTTTCCAATGGCAATTGTAATCTTCAAAGGAACAAGTTTTCTGTTCTTTCGCCTATGCAAACATGAGCTTTATACAGACATAGAGATCAGGTAAAACTTCAGTCTTTCCTTGCTTTCTAGAGTTTCCTGACAATAGCAATGTAAATTTAGAATTAGTAACTCCCAAACAACATTACTCAGTGAAAACACTGTATATGAAACAATGGGCAAATATATTGTATTCAAAGCAAAGGTATTATATTTAATGGTTTAAGTATGTGCAAAATTAACAATGTGTGGTATTGCATAATAAAAATGAAACATCTTTAACCTCTAAGCTTTAAAATTAAGCAATGGAAGAAGAAATTCTCTTTCTGAGTACTTTCACAGTGTTACAAACACTTCGAGATTCTGATTACACAAGTTCAGGATAAAATCAAATATTAAATAAATGTGTGAACTGTATCTTTAACATAGACTCGTATCAAAACTTTACAGATTACAAAGAAAAACAAAGAAATAAGACGAAAACTGTCTGTTTTAGGGGAAGGTTTGTAAAACAATATAAAACCTCTGCATACAAACACCTAGGAACTGTTGGCAAATGCAGATGTGGTACTGAGGTAAGAGAAGGACCAGGGGAAAGGCAAAACCCACCAACTACTGTTTTCAATAGTAAGAGAACAAGTTCTTTAGGGTGGAGAAACGGCAGGAAATGTCTGCTTGTTCTTCAGCCCTGCTATTCACAACAAAAAAAAGGCCTTTCTTCATGATATTTTCTTAAGAAAATGTCATTTTGCAAGAAATACCGGCATTTGCTGTCAATTCTTCCTCTTAACCAAAATAATAAAAAGTGCTCCTAATGCTAGCTAACCATTTAAAAAAAGAATGAGTAGTACTGAGTCATTCTATTATTATTATCTAAAAATATAGGATTTTTTTGATAAAATATTATTTTGTCAAGATAATATCATAGAGGTTTTCTATGCACATAGGAATAATATTATCTTTATTTAGAAATACACTACTAATACAACGCCATTCAGAACGGCCCTTGAGAAAGCAAGAGAATTCCTGCACTTCTAGTTCAAGAACATTTTCTGCTGCCCTTCACAATTTGCTTCTTTTAGACCTCCATTTAACTTTCTTTCCAACTGCAGGTCAAATGTGCCACTTAATTCATGCCCTCCGCCCCAATACTGACAGTCTGCTAGGGCAGTTATATCCATATAGGTATAATCAACACTTATTTACAAAATGATTAGGTCAATTCCAGTTGTGAGTTCCACTTAGCAGCAGGTAAGGGTAAAGAAAAATTGCTGTAAGTCATCTCTTTGTCCTCCAGACAGGCAGCCTATTTGTCCAACTCTACAGCCCTGTAACAGCAGTCCCCAAGGATGCCCCAGCAGACTGACAGATTTCCCACTTCCAAATTTGGTCTGGTAATAATTACCAGAAACTGGGAAAAGACAGAAAATATACTCATTATTACCATTGTGAAAGCCACTGAGATGGAGTTTTTCATTCATTCTGTATGTTCCCTTTTCAACTAGTATCATTACATTTGTATAAAGGTAGAATTATAACCATCACTTTAAAGTGCATTATTCTACTCACACATTAAGATTTATTTAATTTTACTTAAAGCACTGATTCAATACCTTTCAAACACATTCAGACCTACTCAAAAGCCTTAATACTTAATGCTAATCCTCAACCTTAGCACATATCAATCCATTTATTAGTTGTATAATTAGAAAAATGTAATAAAATAAAGTTTGCTTTTTTACCCTTGAAATTGCTCTATCTTTAAATAAAAGCTCCTTTTCTTCAGTTGTTTTGCTATCATTTACAGAAAGTTTTATACTACTGAGATTATACCTCTCCTATCTAGGAATTCCTTATATATTTTACATTCAGTCAAAAAGAAAATAACTATCATAAGATTCAACTTCAAATCAAGACACTACCTCAAAACTGGCCTAGTTGTACTAGCAACATATTAAATTATAAATGAGAAGCTGTATACTCTGCTATGCAGTAGACTATTAGAAATTTATTCTCAGGTCAGCTGTACAAGAGATTAGATCTTTTAATTATCTGTCAAAGAATGGGAGCTAGAAGCCTCCAATCCATTCAACGGTTCAGTTTGTGACCTGTAGAAATAAATCTGACCCCTTACAAAGTACGTGTAATCACCACACACACTCTGAGGCATAGCTATGGTTTTAAAATTGCCATGTTCTCAGCTGGTACATCACTGTGTTCAGAATAGCTGAGCTTCCACTGGAAATGTATGCGCATCTGTGTTTTTTGGAAGTGCTGCACAAGAGCCCCAGAAGCATTGTCTTGCTGCCCTGCTTTAGCTTTAAATGTAATTTTAATCATGCCAAAGTCAAGTTTAGCACTCCCACGCGCTATATTTAGAACCAGAATAATTTATGTTGGAAGGCACCTCTGGAGGTCATTTAGTCCAGCCTCCTCCTCAGTGCAGATCCCTCTAGATCACGTTGCCCAGGGCCTTGTTCCGTCCAAAGCCAAACCCCCAAGGATGTAAGGCTGCCACTTTCCCTGCTCTGGTGTTTTACAGCTTCTGAGGAATTTTGTTTCCTCATATACCTCATCAGAACGTGCCATGTTGCAAACTGTCATGGGGTTGACTCCTGTCCTTTTGCCACGCACCTCTGAGCAGAGCCTGGGTCCATCCTCTCTACAGCCCACCAGTAGGACATGAAGACACTGATGTTCTCCCTCAGCCTCCCAAAGGAGCCTGGCTCCTACAGACCCTCCTTGTGCACCCAGCCTCTGTCCATCCAGGCAGCCTGTCCACAGACATGCTCCACTTCATCCCATGCTAGGACTGTGGCATGACAGCAAAACAGATCTCTCTAAATTCCCTCTCTAACACGAACACTGTCACAGGTGAGTGAGGAAACACACTTTTAAGCACAGTGATTAAAATTAGCCTTCCAAACCATTATTTTGCATCTTTTGAAAACTGACCCAGTGTTCAGTGCTGTTGAACACCTTAAACTCACAGCATCTTGCCCATCCAGGTTTTCTTACACAACCACCTTCTACCATAGCATTGAATATCGTAAGTAACAAAGCAAAACTCTTCTATCTGGATCTCCATAAAGGAACTTGGTATGCCCCAAGGAGGGTGTCAACATTTCTCATTTCAGATGTAGCTTTAGGCCACTGGATTCCAAAAGAATAGAAGCTAATATTATGCTCACATTTAAATGGCTAAATGAATGTCTTTTTTTTTAGATATAAATGTCATAATTAATTTTTTGTCCCACAGTGCTATAAATTCACAATGAATATGAAGATTTGCAGCAGCCTGGCCTGAGGACTGACTCTACAAACCTAATATTAGACATACCTTGGTAATCCCACCACCAAAATGTCACAGCAAAAACAGAGCAGCCACACTGTTTTTCAAATCTATGCACACACCAAATATACAAAGAAACCAAGGTGGCTTACAAAGTCACACATTTGACACTGCAGTTTGCCTTAGAAATAGAGATTTTGTTGAGACAGTAAATACTAATCCCACCTAACAATATATCCTCAGGATCACAGGCATTACTGCACAGGTATCCCTTTTCCAGCATCTACACTCTGCAAAGGTTCCTTGTAATTTACAGAACAGGCGATGTGATTAACACTGCTAATCTGGCTGCACTGTGAATTCTGGCTGACTCTTCCATATGGGAGCTCTGGGAGTTTTGACTGCAATATAAGAAGTATTGTTAAGCCTCAAAGTTCTATCACAGCCTTGCAACACTTGATGTTTTAAATTAAGTACCATCCCTGGGAGATATGTGATTGTGCAGCAATCTGTTCTACAGTTTTTTATTATTTTAATTTGGTCCTAGTTGTCATAGTTGCAGAAAAAGGTTAAAAGTTTTTAACATTCTCTAAAGTCTTCTCATCCCTTTTCAGTATGAACAACATAAACAAAATCCAAATGGTAAAAAAGAGGCTCCACTTTCTGTTCTGACTTACGATTATGGATGCCACTGCTTGTGGTTTTTCCCTTAATGTTCTTTTGTGTGTACATGGCCTAATTTATAGATGTCAGGGATATGCATAAGGTTTTGGGTTCTGCTTGTGTACTTTAGTAAATTGATGATACTATAGTTCGGGGGTTTTTTAAATATAAAATATATATTTATTTATTTTAAGTCCTAGAGATACACTATAATACGTTGCTTTGGAGAAAGAACACCAATCACATGAGTTTTGGTCTGAAGTGACCTTCCCAGGGTCACTTGGGAAGAGCAGACAGGGCAGTTCCACTTACCAGTGTAGCCCCAAGGAAAAGAAAAAACATTCAGGAAAAAAAAAAAAAAGAAAAGAATTCCCATAGGAAGTGATATTTCTCTCAGAAACTGCAGAAATGGTCTCTGTTCCACTCACTGATTTTCTTGCTGTGGTGGGGGAAATAGGACAGTGGTGACAATGCCCACAGCTGAGCATCTCATACCAAACCAAGGCAGGGACCAAAAGCACCTCACCAACTTGGCTGGTACCAAGGGACCCAAAATTAGCCCCAAGCCCTTTAACACTTGGAGTAAATCCTGAGCTGCTGGATCCATCTGTGTCTCTTTTGCCATAACACTCCATTTTCCAGCCCGTAGGCAACTGACAGAGCAGATGTCACTGAAATGACTTAACATATTAAGCTGCTATTTGTTTAATTGTGATGTGGAAAATGTGTCACACTCTAAATAGTTTAGTATGTTAATGTACCACTGCAGCAACTTACACCACTCTTTTATAATTTTATTTTAGACTTATTCATTTACTTTATTTTAAATCATAATTAAAACCTGTTTTCTAGCTTCTTTTTAAGTGTACACTCAATTTCACCTCCAGTTTCCTCAAGCTGAATAAACAGAATTATTATCACAAATAAACATTTAATGTCCTAGCATATTTTATCTACAATTTATTTGCATTAAATTACATAAGACAGATGCAGATAAAAGTTCCAGTACAATGTATTCCATTAATAATCTGCAGCACAATAATTCATAAATGTAGGGACACTGGGGGTCTAACTTTAAGGAGTAACTTAATGTCTATGTCTGCACAAGAGAGCTGCCAAAGCTATATTTGGAATTTGTCTCTGAGTAATAGTAATAAAAAGAAATCTAAAATCTAAATATTCTTATTTGAATCAAACTTTTTCAAAAAAGTGTCTTCAAAAGTTCAATTCTAAGGTAAGGGGCAGCTTTTAATAACTATAGAGTGAAGGTTTATTTCTCACATAAGTACATAGTTACCTATGCTTCAATGGGATTATACACGACAGTATATCTAGTCTTGAATTTGAAAATTATTCATCTCAAAAACTCTTAAGGAATCAATTTTAAAATAATTTTTAAAACATTAGGATGAGCACTACAAATGAGGAATTCCAAGCTGTAAAGATGAGGAATGCACATTTCAAACTGAAGGAGCAATGTGAAGACTACTGAACTTTTTTGTGGACTCACATGAGATGTTGCAGAGCCTTATTAGCCTGATGAACTCTAAGCATGTATTAGTAAAATTAATCCTCTTGCACGTAGCTGCAGCCCTTTGATAAGTCACCATCCCTTGCATTAGCACTTCTGGTTTATTGAGACTCTCTGGACATGCTGAGACACATTGAACAGGCACAGGGTGCCTTACCCTGGTGCTCTGGGTGAGGCACTGCACTGTGACAGGGGCTGCAGGGCTGGTGGCTGCTTGTCACATCAGCAGCTCTGCACATAACCCTCATGAACTTCTTAAACTGTAATTTAAAATTAAAATTTTGGAGTACACTTTTAAAAATACAACTTCTGGAAATCAGCTTCTGTGGTTGGAAGTCTGGTTAAAGGATGATGATGCATGATATTGAGGAATTCCTGCAAAGAAATACCTGTCTGCATTTTCCTTTACACCAGGCTCATTCGACTTAAGGGTGGGCAAGCAACCACTCCTCACTGAGACTGCAATGGCCCATTGCACAAGGGGTGCAGGCACAACCCACTGGGAGACACCTCTGGAACAAAGGCCAAATGTCATCAAAACGCTTCCAACAACAAAAAAACTAGAACAAGGATGTTCAGCAATGCAGCTCTTCACAACCCCCCCTGTGCTGGTCCCCAGCAGGCATCCCCAGAGTGACCTCTCTGCTCCACCTCTCATTGAAACAGCTCATGTTATGCAGATGATTTCCCCCAACAATTAAATTATACCAACAGTGACACTCTTCTGGAATGATGAAATGATCAAAACCTGCTGACAAACAAATGAACACAGGAATCTGATGCTTCCAAACAGAGAGCATTAGGGCACAATCAGCGTGGTGCACTTTGGTCAGATTTTTTTTTAAGATGGACTTAGTTGTTTCAATGTCTTTTGAACAGGAGTGCTGTGTGTGGCTTGGAGCAGGTCCACTTTATCTAGACAAATGTACACAGTAAACAAGCTTGACTCAGTACCAGCCCCCAGACTGAATATTCTTCACCCCAACAACTCAGCTTTCAGGTCACTGGGGGATACCAAAGCTGACATGTGCTACCAGTGTGACCTAGAAGGGATCACAAATATTTTCTAATTTACCTATTGTATCCGTATGACTGTAGCTGATGAAAGATGAAGAAATTGAAAAATTGGGAAGTTGTCTCAATTGCCAGCTTCCCTGCCTGGCAAGGAAAAGGGAGATGTGTGAGCAGAGAGAGACCTGGGGCTTTTCCACTTTGCTGCACTTATCTGTAACACCAGCTTTTGGGGAAATATTAACTTAAGCCTGCCTCTAGAGGAAAAGGCTGCACGTTATCTCTTTGCCACGTTATTCCACCTTTAAAGAGCTTTAAAGGACTGGCAAGTGACAGTGACAGCTGCTGGCAGGGGTCTGCTGAAACAGGCGTCACTGTGGGCTGCACAGATTCCTTGGTGGGGCTGCACGCTCTCAGCTTGGGAGCCAGTACATGCTGCCTTCTCCCACCACATAAAACTTGGAAAAAAAAAAACAAAAAAAAAACCAAAACAACCCACCACATTTTCTAGCAATTTTATTTTTTTTTAGTATTTTACATGTGCAGTCTTATCTGGGTGACATCTTGATTTCTTTTTGAAATGAAATCTCCTTGTGGATATGATCCAGAGAGGAAAAAAAATCAAGGGCAGGAATATTTAGGCTGCCAGAGGCATGGAGTTAGTAGCAGGAAACTGGCTTTGTTGCAGTTGGTTTTCTCAAGCCCAACTCTTCCCTTCTTCCCTCCCTCCCTCCTTCAGACATTGGACAAGTTAAGGACCAGGTACTACTTTTCAAAACTTAGGGAAAGATGGCAAACAAATTCACCTCTCTTACATCTATAGACAAATGTCAGCCACTCACGCCAATGCCAAAATAACCTAAAATGTATTAAGTCTTACACATGTAAAGTCAGAGTGACCTAACAGAAGGAACATTTAATTCAGACTTTGGTATTTCAGGTTCTTCTTCTCTTGACTAATCCTACCAAACACAAGTCACAAATCTCTTCTCAGTTCCCCTGCATGCACAGGCAAATCCCCTTCTCTTGTGAGAGCTTTGCAGTCAATTGACCAAAAGTACTATTAAAAAGCTTATTTATAAAAATATGCAGCACCAACAGTACCGTAATGAAATTCTACGAAAAAGAAACCCTAACATAAAAAGAACATAAATGTAAAGTGATACATGCTACCAAAAAAGGAAGAGGTTTCTGCAAAATATGGCAACATTTTCCTAAAGAGAAGATGTTATCTTTTAATTTGGGACTAAAAATAGTACAATTGCTTATATACAACACAAAGCCAGAGACAATATCTCTTCCCAACAGTTTACAAATAATATAAACTGCAGTCAGAAAAAATTACAGGGAACATCAATATAACAATAATTAGCCTAATAATCAAATTATTTTTATTTTAAAAATTTCCAATTACTTATTGCATTAATGCATTCTTGAAGGCAACAAAAGTCAAAATAAGTTGATAAAAAGAGATTTTAACACTGACAGTGAGATTCAAGGGCGTCATGAAAGCCGCAGAAGAGATTGCAGCCTAGAGACAGAAGGGAGTGGAACACGTAGGGTGACTTTTTTATGGGTCAGTACAATGGCTCTTGTGGATGTGCAGCTCCTACTGCCCACCCAAAGTGCTCCCTCCCCACTGCTCCATATACAGAGATGCCAAGGTGAAATTTGAAGTAGCCTGGGGCCAATACAGCTTTGGAAACTGCTAATTCTTCATGGTACCATAATATCAATGCAGTGGAAATAATTTCCACATAATATCTTTTTTCCACAGCACAGTTACCACAATTTCCCTAGAGAATTCATAGGGGCTGTCTAAACTTCAGTCCTTTGCCTTCCAGCACAAGACATACGATCTACCTTCCTGATCCACAGCATGGGGCCACAAGGCAAGCTAAGAGTAGGAATCTTGCTTGAACGTGGCAAGGTTTGCTGTTTACCCACTGCTAAGGTTGTGTAAGCAACAACGGATGTGCCAATCCTTAAAACAGAATCACAGGTTAACTTACAGAAAATAGGTTCACTTAGGGAAAAAAGAAAAATGGGGTTTTTATTACAAAAACATAAACCAGTACAGCATTTTCTAAGCAGGCAGTGTATTTAGTACAGAAATGGACTGTCAGGAGAAGCTATAGATTCATTATGTTTTATTGTCTTGAAAGAAGACAGTTCTGCTTTTGCAAGCAACTCAGTATTTGAATATATGAGTGAAAACAACCACTTATACAGAGAAGTAGTGGAAGATTAGAAGTTTAGCAACTAATTTGACCTATAACTTAGACAGTGTCTCAAAAATTGTTTAAACAAATAACTGGAATGAAAGATGAAATTCAGAAATCTTTCTTCTTTTTGATGCCCACAGTGCAAACAGTTATACTGAAAGCACCCATCATTCTAATAAATGCATAATTACTGACCAAACAAAACACATGTATGATATCAAAATTACTAGGATGGAAGCCAGGACTCCTCCCACATACAGGATTTTGATATATTTCCAAAACTATTAATTACTCTTGTGTTTAGAAAGGCTCTGAGAATCTTCCTCTTTCTAATTCTTAGCAGGACAGGTATTACCGCGATGCCCCGTTATTTCGGCTTATCCCGGTAATCAGTCGAGACGCAGAATTAATGAGAGCTGGAGTCCGAAAGTTCTTGTTCAGAGCAAGGGCGGAAAGGGGGGGAAACCCCTTTCGTTTAATTCTTATATACACTTTTTTAAATCACAGATCATTGGAGAAAGTTAACACTTCCGTCTCTAACTATATTGGTTAAAAGAAGTGTCCGTCAAAGGGGATCTGTGTCCATGGGAAAGGAATGTAAAAAGATAATTTTTACAACAACATAGCTATGTTTACAGAAATCGTCCTTGAGACTGTCTAACAGAGAAAACTAGCTATTTTACAGTGAAAAATGGGCAACAGGACAGGTAAATCAAGTATCCAACCAACATTGTGGCAGTTTCTGACAGCTTTAGTTTAACAGCCAGGCTTCTTCTGCCAACTTAAATTTGCAGCTTGTGCTGTTTGCTGCTTTCTAAAATAGTCATGACTATGGCATGCTTCTAGATCCATGCAGACCTTATGTGCTTCAGAGACAAGACATAGAAAGCTCAGCCGAGCATTTCTTCAGAGCTGGCAGCACTTCCCTAACGTCAGTCTCATATACTTCACAGGACACAGCCTGTGTTGTTCTCATCAAAAGTCAGCTTTGACCTTGGAAAAAAAACTCAGGCATATCACAAGTTAAAATTATAGATCTATGGCAAGAAATACAAAACATGCCTATCACTTCAGCAGTTTTTCTGAAAACGTTATCATATAATTTCAGTCCAGAAAGATTATTTAATCCCGAAGTCTAGAAATAATGGAAGTTAAGGGTTCTCAGCACAACCTAGGCTTTAGTCTTAGGTCAAATCCTATTAATAATATAGACAATCAATCTACAGCAGTGTCACTTGGTAGCTCTTTAAGGCATGAAGCTCTATTAAGATATAAATAGGACTTTGTTAAGATGGCTTTCTGCATTCAATGAAATTTAGGCCACACTACCAAAAAGGAGCTAAAATTCATCATCTGAAATGACGGATCTCTTAGTACCATCTTTACAAGATCAAGATGGACACAGCCACTGTCATTGTTAGTTCCCAGGTCAGGACAATGGGCACAGCTGGAAACATGCTACTGGGGCACAAAGACATCAATCTGAGCTGGTACAGACCATGTAATAATCTGAAATAATGTCAATAAACATCAACAAACTGAAACAAAACCTATTGTGTTTCATAATTACTAAAAGTCTCATGGCCCACAAGGACAGAAACCTTAAAGAAGATGCTAGAAAAGCTTTGGTTATTCTCTTGCTGACAACACATTAAGACAGTCTGCAAGCTGCTTGGTATCTTAGTCCTGTGCCATGAAAACCTGTGGCTATTAGAGCAAAGATGCTAAAATGTTTGCACCTAATTCTGTATGAAGGCACATAAATAAAGGCCCTGTTTTCAAAGAGATAAAGCACTGCAGCTCATGGTGATTTCACCCACAGGTGACGGATGCTTCACACTTCTCAAAGCCCCAGCGGTGGAGAAGACAGATTTTCACACCGGTGGAGAAAGATTTTCACACCAAACTCTGCTTCAGTTGAGGAGGGGCTCTGCAGCTGCACATACATAACCTGCAGGACAGGTCTGCATCTTTAGGCAAGCGTTCAACAGATTTGTGATACACAAACCCTGTTTCTCCACAGGGTCTTGTTCTGGAAAGCTTACAGATGTTCATGCATGCAGCTGACAATAGTTTTTCTCTGATTTTCCAAGGCAGGAATGAGCCATCAAAACATGTCCAGGAAGACTGGTTGGTTAATGGCCACACAAAACATTCAAGAGTAATCTTCCCATAGTACTCTGTAGCAACACAACAGAAGCTCTGCACTCACGCATAAGAAGTTCCAAATGCCCACAGAAAACTTTGGACCAGATGCTCAGAGGTCCAGCTGTCCACAGGTCTATCTTCAAATTTGGCAAATGCTGGAGCAACCTGGCCTTTTAAATTTTGAAAATCTCAGAGGCTGGAGATTTCACAGCCCCCCTGCCACCCTCCTCCAGGGAGGGTTCAGGCACTCAATGGGATTTCACTTTTCCTTACAACCAGTATGAACTTCTCTTGCTATCCCTTCTGACTGTTGCTTTTGCCATTTTTTCCATGCCCCTGGGAGAGGAGATTGAGTCTATCTCCCCTTCACCCACCCATTGAACTCCCCTTGGTCTTCTCTTCTCCAGGTGGATCAAGAGCAGACCTCTCCATCCCCTCTCCCTGCATGCCACATGCTTGAGAGAAGCACAAAGCAGCTTTCCCCCTCATGCTCACTGCATGAATCCTGGTAGGGCCACTCTGTTGACTAAGAGGGTGGGAACACTATTAGTCACGGAAATGTTCAGTGCAAAACAACTCTCCCCCCTTATCACCAGTATTTACCCACCACCTGCACCGCGGAATGCCTCTGTCACTGCCTGACACTGGCGGCAGAGCAGTGCTTGTGTTTAGTCTGAGCAGGCCAGGAGCTGCCAAGCAAACCGAGGTTCGGAGCACAGGCAGAAACCCTGAAATTGGCAATCCCTGAGCCTGCCTTGCAGCCAGGTTAACAGACAGCAGAACAGAGAGCATATGTGCGAGTCACAGGGGTGAGGTGCCGGAGCCACTGCCAGACTCGCTGCACTCCCGGCACACCATACGCAGCCCCAGCTGTTCCCAACGGCCCCGTGTCCCGGCTTAGGGATTTGGCTGCAAACCCTTTTCCATTCCCATCTTCCTGTCACCAAGGGCAATAGTGGCAACACAGCCCATTTCTATGCTTTCCTTGAGTATCAGTGCCCTACACAATTATATACATATATGACTTTAAAGATTAGAGCCTCTGCATCTGTGTTGCATCTAAAACTGTAATCAGGGGATTGCTTTCACGCTGCTGGTATTGCAAAGCCAAAGGAAACACCTACAAACTGCAAACCCTACAAGGTCCCATGAAGCCAAACTTCTCAGCTGAACCCTATCAAAAATCCTCAGTGGGCTGTTACAAGGTAAAGAACAGAAAAACCTGTTTGACTTGCAGGTTCCAGCTGAGTTTGTAATACTGAAAACATCAACAGGAAAAGAGAGGTAAAGAATCTGTACACAAAGCAAAATCAATGAAGGTAACTGAAACGAAAACAAAAAGGAAACTCTAAAAATATTTTTTCATGACTTCTAGAGTATTCACATGATTTTAAACTGCAACATTTACAGCAATCTGGGATTTGTAAATGTACCTTAGTAAACTCTCTTGACAAAGGTAAAAGCAAGTCAAGAAAAAAATGAAGTGGTCTCTTGGATCAAGAACTCCCCAAAGGAATCCCTGCATACAAGGCTGCCCATTCATTCAGTCCCACTCAGAGCTGCTCAGCAGAGAAGATCCCCGTATATATTTAGACATCAACTAGTAAACTGCCTTATGTGTTACTTCTAAAATTCCTTTCTATCCGTGAATCTCTAAGTCATATATTCAGGAGGAGAAGGAAGTATATGACCTATTTTTTAAAGTGACAAAAGCTCTTGCATGACACTTAAGCAGAACAGGTTCTGTGGCTTGTTCTTCATATGATATGCATCAAACTTTAACTCCTACTTCACCATGAATTTTACCATATAAACAAAATTACAGCAATTCCAGTTTACTTTGCTATCACTTGAACTAGACTTGAAGGAACACAACTTGTATGATTAATGCTCCACTTTTCTATACCATATCCAGCTACTTCACTCCATAACCCAGTAATACAGGTGAAGGATTTTTTCCCCTAAAGCCCAAATAAACTTGGGAAAACAGAAGAGGAAGAATGTGGGGCAATTGTATTTCATCCTCTTCTGAACTACCACAGTGCCTCATGCTAGAAATGAACCAACAGAAGTAGTACTGGAAAACTTCCCAAGAAACTGGATGCTGTATTTGTGAGCAGCTACTATGCAGTGACAACCAAGATTACACACTTGTTCTTCATATCCACCATGAGGAGCAACTGCAATCTGTTACTGTTTTACAATTACAGGATTACTTAAATCTAAAAATAACAGTATCTAAGTAGCAAACCTCCCCCCCGCCCCGTAATTAAGAACATTGAAATATTTTTAAAATATCACTAGTGATCTCTAGCAATTCAGGAACGTATATTTTTCATGGCCAACTGCATTTACACTTTGTTTTCCTTCATCTACAGATCAAGAAACTTTTCCTATTAGATCAGGAAAATCTCCAAAATATAGTTATTGATCAATTTGACTAATGCCAGTAGAAGGATCTGCTTTTACAGAGAGAGGGAAAAAATGGCTCCTAAAGCAGACAGAAATATTCACTGAACAAAGCTTTTATTCATCTCACATTTCTTTTCTAAAATGGAAAAATAAATAACCGTGCTTCACGCAAAACAATACTTTATCTGGATTTCAGAGCACGAACATCAACTAATAAGCTGTGAAAAAAAAACATTCCAACATTTCAGCTGCTAACAGTTATGGACCTTGACATGCTGCTAATGGATCTTGACACAGGGAATAATCTAAATTCAGAAATATTTGCCTTAAGGTTATATTTAAGGATGCAGAGAGCAAGTCAGCAGTCTCCAAGGCCCACGCACTGCCCTCCACCTGATGCTGGGCTTGCACAGAGACCCAGCTGTGCTGGCTGGGCCCCTTTCATCCCAGTACTTCCACAGCTCTGCTTCTAAAAGCCCCATGCAGCACAACCCCTTTCCACATAACCATGTTTAATTCATTATCACGAGTGTTGGGTGCTTGGTTGGAGAACTCAAGGTCCAAAGGTGGATTAATGGCGTCAGCAAAGCCTTAGCAAGACTGGAAAATGCTGCAGTTCAAGTTAACAATAGTCAAGAGGGAGGCATTTCTATTGCAAAAACCTGAATTTGTGTAGTGTAAAGGGGGAACGGTTTGTCAAATAGGGCAAAACTAAAATCAGGATTTCCTCACTTCTTCAACCTTGGCCAGTCTACTGCATAGAAAAAGGTAAGAGAGGGAAAAGGTTACCTCAGTAGCCATGCTTTCATTTGTCACTTTTCTTTACTTTTATTAGTGCTCTATGTTTTTATGACAAAGATAATTCTTGGGGATTACGCACTTAAGATATTAATTAACGTCCTGGGAAGCAAAACTAAAAGTATACTGCTTGAACATTGTACTGCAATGGCAAAAGATATGAACAGATACCAGCCAAGAAGGATGCTCAGTACTGGACAGATGCTGCACTGCAAACAGGCAAGTGGGCAAGAAGGAGACCTCACTCAGAAAGCCAAATATCTGGGTTTTGTTAAGCAGAACTAGTCACCTTTCCAGAGATGTGCTGCAGCACTAGGGCAGCGTGTGAAGGCCACTGGGAGACAGGATGTCCTGCAGTCAGGAGTTACCAGCTGATGTGACAGCACCTGATAATCTCTTCTGACCTACTTCATCCTCTCCTAACTGTGCTGCATGTTTCCACTGTCCAAGAACATGCTGCCATTTAAAAGATGTCATACACTGAGCTAAAACTATTTTCTTAAGAGCTGTAAAGAAGAATCCCCCAAAACCTTAACAGATCCCAAGAGCTTATTATTTTTAACAGTCTAAGAAATTATATAGAGTCCATGCAATTCAACCTCAGAGGAAGGAAATACCATTAAAATACCATCAACGGAATATGTGTTGTTGTTTAATTTTTCAGGGAAGCTTAGATAAAATGGCAATGACATGAAGTAGTTCTAATTTTAATTATCAAACATGTAGGACTGCATCTTATAAGGTGAACATGTTCATTAGTTGGCAAACTTCAAAGCAAGTTGACCTCCTGGTACTCCTATCTAGTAATTCAATGCTCTTTTAGCAGTGCTCAGAATGAAGAGCTGAAAGTAAAACGCCGTATCTAAGTATAAAATACAGCACAGTCTGAAACAATCGTAACTATCGTCTCTAGGGAGGATTCCTATCAGCATATTTGCATGGGAACTTTGGAAAGGAATTAATCATCTCCAAGCAGAGCTGGACCCTGTGTGCCCAACTTGAGTAACCTCTTTTGTAACCAGAGCCACTATGTTCCTGCTCCATTTGGGCTGTGACACTCGATTAGCTGTTCTCTGATCCATGCAATCAAATTGTCCCTTTAATATAATAGTTTAAAGGCTAAATAGCTGCGTGAATTTGTGTCATGACATTTAATTTAATCTAATCTAAGATAATTCACCTAGTATGTAATTAGCTCTGTGATTCCTTTTTCGCACTTAATAGTAGACATCGTGTTACCCTATTTCTGGGAATTGAGAACCTCATTTTCACAACCTCAAATATTTAACCTACTGTGTTCTTCTTGCTATGATTTCAAGATGGTAAAGGACTGAATTAGACTGACAATCATGTTATAAACTCTTAGAAGTACACTTTTAATCCTAAAAGCACAACCATTTCATGTAAATCTCCCAGGTACAAAAAGCAGTGAATAGCCTCTTTCTTAGGAATAGTTTCAACCGTGAACAATGGTTAAATATATGGAAGGCAGCTGAGGAAAATCACGTGTGGAAAATTCTAATTACAACATACAAAACAATGCATCACAGCTGTATCTTACTATCAGATGATCATATACTTTCTAGATGTAAAATTATAACAGGAACCTGCAGTCCTTTCATACAGAACAATGGTTCAATGTATGTACTATTGAACCACTTAAAATTATCAATATTTTACAAACTACGTCGTATTTACTAAATATAAGCATTTCTATATCTAATGCCAAATCTTATGGTGAAAATGGCAAGGCAGTGTCACAGCACTGCCTCTTGATACAGACAGTGAATGACGTGTTGCCTTGGTGCAAGAGGGAACACAGACTGAGTGAAGGTTTCTGGAGTAATGAGATGGATCCACAACAGTTTGCACCATCTCAAAAGTAAAAGAAACATTGGGAATTTTTCCTGGATTACCAAATTGTGCCGCAATTTGTCAAATCTTGTGTGGGGCTGATTTTAACACCCCACAACACCCTTATTTTCTTTGCAGAACCAGAAATATCTTTCTGTTACAGTAAACAGCAAACTTTGAATTAAAGCATTTCCATAGTAATTTTGGCAAAAATCTTTTGGAAACAGTCATTTTAGACAAACTGTGGCATTGAATTTGTTGTACAATACTTGCCCCATTGATGTTAATGGAAAATTTCCATTGATTTTAGTGAGTAAATATGGGCTCCTCACATTTAATTTATCATGAGAATTGATTGCACGTTGTTTACATAGCCCACACAGACATGCAAGATCAAAATATGGAAACATCAAAGCTAACCCTATACTTAAAACTCATACTCCTAAAACTGCCAGTTATTCTTTCAAATGAGAGCTAAGAACTCTCAGGGGTTTTTTCCACTCTCTTTTTTCCCAGGATGTTATTTTTATCTTGGCACTGCTCATTTTTGCTATTTCATTTACACCGTGTTTGGTGCAATTACTGAGATAGAATTGTGTCAAGTCTCCTCTGCACTAGACTGTTATGCACTAACTTCTACTGGGTTTATAACTTCGGAATCTATTTAATTGACATTTAAAATATTATAGAGATAAAAATTTGGACTCTAATATTTCCTCTACCAGGCTCGGTTCTACCACAACAGAATTTAAATATTTCCCACTATTTCATATCTGACAGTTCAAAATTACAGCCAGGCAACCAAGGCAAGGATTCTGTGCTGGAGTTTAATCAGCACCAAAGGAGATTTTACCATCTGTGTTAACCATCTCAGCGCTCTTTAAAGACAGGGGACAGACATGGGATTTCTAACGTAGTTCAAACCACCCTGCAACATGCACTTACTTTGCTCTCACCTGCACACCTGCCCCGGGCACTCCCAGAGAGAGGACCGGCATGCTGGCAGTACGCGTTTCACCCACAGACCGTGTGAGAACGTGGACAATCAGCACACATGAAAGCACTTACGCCATCAACAAACACGAGGAAATGCCAAACTAGATTTTCAGCTGAAGTCTGCCGCAGGTGCCTGACCCCAGGTCACTCACTGTCCTAACCGGGAGCTCGTTTTCCTCTGTTTGCACTAGCTCCCATTTGTCTCCGTGCGAGGATGTGGTATGATTAAGCATGTTGACATAGAGAGTAACCACATAATTGTAGCTGTTCAGCCTCTCCCTGTTGTTGTGGTAGAGGGTATATTTAGCAGCTACAGTTACCTTCAGAAACGAAATACACGATGAACTCCCAAAGCTCCCCCTTTCCTCTATGCACAACCCTTTATTTGCCTTAAGGACTAGTATTTTGCCATCAGCTGTGCTCTGAAGTAACCACCCCCCGCCGACACACAACGCAGATGAATGCTGAACCGCTGAAAAAATACAGTTCCACGTCAGTTCTCAAATCCTGCATGTATCTCAGGATAAATTACTTTTGTATTGCCCTGGGCAACTGGATTCCTGCGGGCGGCAATCCTAGCTTGGGCTCCATGGCACATCCCCAATTTCCACCGCCTCTATCACCACGGTATCTCGGCCAGCAGAAGGGGCCAGGCTTTTAACCCAAATATCCCCATCTGAAAAGCTGTGTGCTCCCACCCCGGGATGCCGGGCGGGCAGCGGCACCAGCTGACGCCGCCCTCGCCGCACCTCGGCTGCGGGGCCGCGGCGAGACCCTGCAAGCCGCAGGGTACCGGCGGGGAGATACGGGGGATGGACACGGGGCGGCCGCACCGCGACCGGCCCAGCCCGTCCTGCGGGGCTCCGGCCGGGGGAGCGGGGGGCGCCCGAGGCGGGGGCGGCTCCGCCG
>VZRZ01007938.1:862813-909467 GCA_013398175.1 Climacteris rufus
AGGTGCCGGCACCGCAGTCCCGCCGCGGCACGGCTCGGCTCTGCTCGGCTGGGCTCGGCGGGCACCTTGGGAAGTGTAGGCAGCCCCGCGCCGCCGCCCGCGGACTACATCCCCCTCCGTGCCTTGCTGCGGGCGGCGGCGGCTCCACCGCTTCTGCGGGCAGAGCTGCTGCGGCACCCCCGCCTCCCAGAAACTTCCCCCCGTGTCGGCTGCAGCCGCAGCCCGCTCCCACCTGCCGGCCGCCACCGCTCCGTCCGGCCACCCCCCGCCCTGCGGGTGAGATCTTCCTCTGCATTTTCCAGTCCCACTTGTGCTCGGCTCGTGTGATGCCCGAGCAGAGCGATGAGGAGCACAGGTGCTCCAGCATGTCCCCGAGGCGCCCGGGGAGCGATGATGAGGATGTTTGTGCTGTTCCGCGCTCCCAGGCTGCGCTGCACCGCGCGGAAGGTGTTGGCAGCAGGTCTGGGCGTTCAGGAGCAGAAGGCAGTGCGTTCTGGAGCAGTTGAACTCTCACTGTTCCTTCGGATTTGAAAGTACAAAGGCACACAATTATTATTAAAGCCATTTGCTTGTTAAATACCAATTTATTCAGTATTTCATCAGTCTGAAAAACCTATTATGGTTCTGTGAGAACTAATGTTTTAAAAAAAAACCAAAAAACATATGTTTGAACAAACACAAAAGCAGCCAGTGTAGTTGCATAAGCGTGCTGTACTGCACAGCTCTGATGCTGATTTCAGATTGGGTTCAGGACAGCTTGGGGTTAACAGCATGAGGAAATAGGGGTGTGAAGGCTTGCTTTGTGTTACTATCAGTATGCTGATTACTCTCTTTTCCACTGACAGTTGTCTAAAAGTTAAAACTTAATTAACAGGTGTAAGCATAAAACCTACACAGCTTTCCCATCCTACACCTGAAACCGAAGTGAGATGAGCTCTGTAGCAGTGCTTATATGTCACACTTCGATGGGAAACTGTGCTCCTTTGCCCTGTGTAAGTGTAGCAGTACTTATGGCTCTCATGTCATTTGTCTGATGCAAATGGGGAACCCCTGGACATAATCACTGCCATCAGAAAGAATGTGGACTTGCACTCCAAGCAGCCATACAGGATCAGAAAATCCAAACTAGTATCCCATTCCTGACGGCCACTATCAGTGGGTGTCTGCTGAGGGGGCTCTGCTGTCATGTGAGCCGGATGTGTTTTCTTTGTTTTGAAGAACCTTACATAGATTTTCTTTTGTTATCTTGTCCAGTTGCAGTGTGAAGCTGTGCACACTTCGAACATCTACAGCATCCTGTGCAAGGGATTTCACAGCCAAACTATGTCTGGTGTGAAGAACTGCTGTTGTTTTGTACCTGCTGTTGCTATCTTTACTTGATACCTTCTCATTCTTGTAGTAGAGGAGATAGCAAACATATCACTTTCTCAGTGTCACTCATGAATTTATACTGCTCTGTCAGACTCCACCCTTCACTCCTACTCTAGTTAGTCATTCCTTTAAAAGGGTGACTTGCAACTTCAGTACCATGCTGCTATCTGTCACTTGCTGTCATTTGTTTTGGGGTTTTATTGTTTGATCATCAATTTCTGGTTTTAATAATGAAGTGTCTTTGCATATAATAATCATCAAGAGTTCAAAGCAATCTCTGAGTGATGTTAGTAACCCTTTGGCTATTCAGAAGTGTTACTTTAAAAGCTAAATTAGATGTAACTTGTGTATTGAAGGTGGTGGGTGTACAATCCATATTGGATGTAATGAAGAGAAAACTGCCTTGGGCTTTAAGGCTGCTAACAGGTCAAGCCACTGTAAGCTTGACCCTTCTGCTGGGTGGCAGTGCAAAAGGAGAATGCATGCTAAAGCCTTTGGTAATTCATTGCAGTGAGAACCCCAGGGCCACAAGAGGACTTTGGAAGTTTTCTCTACCAGTCATAGAGACAACTGAAAGGTCCAGGTTACCACACTCCTCAAAGTGACTAAACAGCGACTGTAGACTGTGACTACTACAGTGTTCCTTAGGGAACACTGAGAAACAGGCCATGGACTTGAAATTTCTCCTTGTTTAGGGTAGTGCCAGCTGCCACAAGCTTGATTAGGAGCTCCCATGACCCAATGGAAAAGTCATGGTCTGCTACTGGTAAGATCCCATTACTCCAACCAATGAACCAGGGAGTAATCACCACTTTAAAGGTCTAATGTCTGAAAACGATCTTCTCCAAGCTTACCCAGGAAAAGCCCTGCATCAATGACTTTTCGAGATAGTTCAGTGCCATGGCACAGATGACACAAGCATTACTTGAGAAGAGGTCACAGTTCAGTGTATGAGAGGTCTATGGCAAAAATAGTGGCCAGAGTTTATTCTGAATTCCACTGGATTTGATGTTGTCCTTTCTCTCCTGAAAGACATTGTCTCTTTTATCTGAGAAATTGTCTTTGAAAGGGTTGATAGCAAAAGCATGGTGGAATTGTTGGGAAATCATCCAGAAAGAGTTGGCAAGAAGGCTTATACTAAAGAATTCAAACTGGCCATCCAGTCTCACGGATGAAATAGCTCAAATCTTTCAGGGCAATGATCCATCCTGAGAATGCACAGATATACTCTTTGGGGCCCTGTAATATTCAATCTCTTGTTACCAATCTCAGTCTAGTGGGCAGTCATCTCTTGATTTTCATTTTTAAAAGCAATCGCTTGTCCAGCTTCTGCAAAGAAGGCTAAAAAGTCAGCCTTGAACCTGTCAGCACTTTGCACCACTTCTGTCATTACTGAGAATTGAATTGGCACTTGGCAAACCTGATGATTCTGCTTCTTCCTCCACATCCTCAATGTCATCCTGACTTTTTTAAGAGCATTGGGTTTTTGGTTTTTTTGGAGGAGCTTAAAAAACACTGTGCACGGCAAAAGAAGTTTACTTTTTACATAAAAATGTTTTCTAATATTTCTCCACTAATGTTATATGTACAGTGTTATAGAAGAACTTATATTACATTTCAGTCCATGTTGTATGTCTTTCTTAGGTACAGTCACACATCTCGCTGTATTATATAATGTTGCTGTTTTACCCAGAACAGAGTACAAGACGCAGTGCAGTGAGAAGCAGCAGAAGCAATTTATTGCTGTATTTTCCCCTTATATATGGTAAGAACCCATTAGGTGATTGGACAGTGGTCACCCACCCCCCAGGGTGATTGGCTGAAGTCCTACAACACCCAATTCCAAAACACACTCCGTCTTGAATCAAAACAGATCAGGAAAAACAGGCGGTGTCCAACCCTTATCTTGTTGTTTTCATAGCTTGCATGGGAAAGAAGTATTTCTCAAGAGAGGCCCTGTGCAGCCGCAATGTAACTGTATTAGGAAAAAATCGTCACTATCTACTGAATTCGTAACCATCCCAGTTATGAGAAATGCGTGTATTTTCGCTCAAGTAAGGAAATATGGTTTCATGTAAAGAAAAAAAAGAAGGAGTACTGTAAATGTGAAGGAAAACAGAGCATTCAGTATTGTGTATCTTCACTTAGAAAAAGGTCCAGCTGAAGCAAGAAAAAAATGGATTGTTTCTAATATTTTTGAACTTTCCAGCAATGGGGTGGTCATGGGCTTCCAGGACAATACATTTATTACTCTTGACTATTTGTCTGCAACATTTTTTAGGTCATTGCCATATGAGAGGGGTCATATTTTAAAAGTATCTCAGTGATGGGGAGTCCAGTGAAAGGAAGAGGAATTCGAGCTTTTGCACTGGGGATGAAGCAGAACCTTTGCCTCCTCTGAAAAAAAACAGCAAAACAAACCAACCCAAACAAACAAACAAATAAAACCAACCAAAACCCAAAAAACAACAACCACCAAACCAAACCAAACAAAAAATTTATAAAAAAGCCAGCATCCATCCACTTGCCAGAAGTGATTTACATGCTAATCCAGACTGTAGAAAACTACAAATCCAAGTAGCTGTTTATCCTGATCAAGTTTACCCTTGGCTTGATGTTCAAAGCTGACACAGTATAACAAGATTTTTCAGGTCAAATAGCAACTTGGAGTGAAACTTGGAAGAACAGTTTGTTTGTGCCAGCTGTACTATTAATGGTTCAAACCCTTCTGAACATGTCCTAAATAGATATCTCATGGAAAAAGAAATCAGAAAAAAACCTGCATAAATTAGACCTCCTTTTGTAAATCTTACTGTCCATCTCTGTATTTCATGCCATTGAGTTCTATTATGTAGTCCTGAAAACTGAGCTTAAGCTTCTAAGAAACTTTGGTAATTTTTATTTTTTAACCCGAAATCTACTTTTTAGTCTGATTTTCACTCTAAGCAGCTGTCTTTTGACAGCTATTACATATTCTGGAAGACAAAAGGGAATTGTAGAATTTATAGTAATGTATTTTGAAGTGCTTATGTTTTAAATGACAAATTATCCTTCAAATGCATTCTATAAATTTACAGGAATGTGTCATTTTCCTATTAATTCAAAAATAGCAGTTCTTTTGTATCACAGAAGATTAAGAACCTGACATGACATGCTGTCATGACCCCTCTTTTGCTTTTTGCTGATTCTCTTCTGTGTGAAGAAAGCTCCCTAAGCATCTGTGTGTTAAAGGCATTTCTACTTTATTTTTTTCTTGTATCATATATCTTGTCTCTTAGGAATTCAGAGCTGGGCTACTTTGCCTAGGTTACAGTCCTGTAACTAGACTTGATCTTCTCTAATTTTGTGACTAATTCCATATCTAGTTCTGAGCTTTTTGACATTAAATTACTATATCACAATTACTGTACTGGAGCAGTTGCCAAAATAAGCCACACTCGTGTTTGTAACCAGTGACAGCAGTTACCTCTCCAGCACCTTACTGTGTTTGTTGTATTGAAATGACGTTGATAGTAAATAAAATATAAGGCAAGTTTGAAATCTCAGAAAAGTAACAGACTGGGATCTTAAAATGAGATTCTGGATATGGGAATAAATTGCCAGCTACTCACTGAGCCAGAAGCACACGTGTTTATAAATAATGAATTAGTGTGAAGCAGCCGTAATGAAATAATAACGTAGCAGTATATTAAGTTGTCTGAGTTGCACTATCAAGATGTCAGTAATAACTTTTATACAAAGCTCCTCTCACACCATGGGAAGAATATAAACACTGCATCAGCATTTATAACTTAGACTCAATTATCCATTACAAACCTAAATGCGTTATGATCAGTATGTCAAATAAAACTCGCAGGCAAACTTTGCAAACAGAAAGCATGAAATAACATCAAAGGGAACAATGGCTGAGGATGAAAGAAATCTTTGTTACAGTGAGACAATCAAGGACTGTTTTCTCATGTCAGCAGTTAGCTTTTGGAAAGTTGGTCAGAACAAATAAATTTTAGCATCGCAGACTGCTGCACATGACAGGAAGTCTAGCAGGTAATGATGAGCATCCATACAGAATTCATACACAAGGATGACAAACACCCAGGTTACAGCAATGAGGTGTGCAGAAATACAAATCCAGAGAAGGGTTTGGGGAAGAGCCAAAACAAAGCATGAGTAATATAAAAGTCACTATACTTGCAAAAAAATTGGAAAAAAAAATTTTAATTTGAGAATGGCAAATGAAGCTTCCAAGGATTTCTGTGCAATGTTGCACAGTTTGTGTCACCACTGATATCAGTACTTATGACAGTAAACATATAAATAATGTTGTGCTTTCTGTAGTAAACAAAGAGAAGCAGAGAGGTTAACGCTTATTAAGCATATTGAGACCCCTTGCAAATGCGAGTCCTTGCAAAAATGCTCTTTATGTGAAGCTACAGCTTCTCATTTGAAGTAAATGATACTACAATCCATTTGCCCCGAGTCAATTTGACTCTGTTTTGCAGCCCAGGCTGATGTATGCTGATTTCCCATTCCTTATCCTACATTGCATATCTAGCAATGTTCATATGTAAAAATAATAAAATACAGCCTCATGCCAGCAGAGTATAGACTTTTCTGAGGTGATAAAATTGTCACATAGCACTGTCTGTAAGTGAGGCTTTGCTTGGGAAGATATGTGACAGTTTGCAGGAACTTTCAGCACACTCTGGCAGTGAACATTCCTGAGGCATCAGGCCCTGGAAAATGCAGCTGTGACCAACACTTCTGCCTGTGTCCTCAGCCGCATCAACGCTGTCCTGTACTATCAGTGTTGGTTTCCAGGCTTCTCTAGGGGAAGGTCCCAGTCTGTATGAAATGGCCTGGACCAAGCCTACTTGAAAGAGAACTTAAGGTTTATGTAGGGTTTGTGGGTAGCATATGCACAGATGTCAACTAGAAAATAAGAAAGAATAGAAACAGAATGGGGTTTTTTTCAAACATGGGGAAAAATGGCAAAAATATTACTGAATATAATTAATGGTCATGACACATACTGTGCATTTAATGGAGTGAGTCCAGAATGTGTTAATTTTTATTACAATTTTTAGGTTTAGCTGCATACCCTTAAACTTACTAGGAATCTTTTTATAGCATGTGCCCACACATTCACACTTTAACATAATTATTGTCTGTGATGGCGAGGGCAAGTAGAGTTGATTTAATCAAAAGTCCGCAAATGGAATTGTAAGATCATTCCAAGGCCAGAATTCAGACTGGAAGCATCTAGAGTTTTGATGATTTTCAGATCCATTTTGACAATAGTTCTGCTGTGCCTCAGATTTTCTTTAATAAATAGAAAACCTTTTCTCATATTTCTCAAGACTGTTGACAGTGGCTTATGTTTAAAATATTTTATTCTTGTTCTGAGAAATACTGTCTCAAGCATGCAAGGCTGGATACTTAAGCAGAAAGTGTTTGTTGTGCTTGTTATGTTTATGACCTCCTTTTAAGAGACTTATTTGTGGTGCCTGCGAACAAATGGTCTAAAAGGATAAATGTAAGAGGAAAGTCATTACTAAAAGTTGTAACTTATGTCTGCAGATAAAGCTGCAATAAATGGACACATGAACCCTTCTTCAGGTCTCAACTAGAGGGCAGCAGTAATTTGGAAAAACTCCAATTATTTTGCTGGTTTTACATGGAGGCAGACTTTTACGTTTATTTGTTAAATAGTTAAAACTATTCCTATAGCATTTTCTCTAGTGTAGACATTTTGGTGGCTGAAGATCTTAATCCCAAACTATAGGAAAATAGTATTTTGGGCTACCAAAAGGGAAACTAAACCATGTTCCACCCAGTGAATAGCACAGAGCTTATAAGATGATAACCCAAAATTCTATGATCATTTCTATTCTGGTGGCTATCTATTGTTTTCATCTTCCAGGTATTCCTTCAGGCATGTTCTTGCACAGAGCACTAGGAGAGGCAAAAGCAAGCTTTCATTTCTACTAAATCCATATTAAAATATCTTTTCTCCACTTTGAATGCCTAAGGAAGTCAAAATTTACTTTCTCAATGCCAAAACCAGCTCAGGAGATATCTGTATTTCACACAGATTCTAGCTCCCAAAAATAAATTTCCATGGCCCTGCATTTTCTAGCACTAAGCAGAATCACCAAACAGATGGGTAAAATTTCAGTTCTGCAAATTAATTGTTTCAGTGTACAGCTAAGGATTTTAAGTGCTTTTTTCTTGAAAGTCTTTTTATCCATCCCAGAAGTGCTCTAGCATGCTAGTAAAGTTTGTATATGTACATAGAAATATAAAAGTACACATTTATGCAAATCCTTAGAAGGGAGAAGGAATTGAAGCAGAACTAAATATTCATTGCCTCTGCTCCTCCCCCTTCTTTTTTAAGATCAAGGAGCTGTGGCTTTCTACTCCACTCCTCACAATAAACAGTTTTAGGTATACTGACATAGTTTTCTCTGCTTTAAAAGACAGCAGAAAAGCTGTGACAAAGTGAAAAATCTCATTTGAGGAAAAAGCATTTTCTAAATGCTTAGCATGGATCTAGAGCTTGAAGCGCTCTTCCAACCTCAAGTCACGTAATTCTGTGAAAAGAGTCCACTGAAGGAAAAGAAACATCAAATCCATTTGAACAACATAATGAATAATCTCTACTCAATATATCGTTGTTTAATTATTTCCTGGCTACCTATAAGAAGGCTTCCTTAAGAATAAACTCTTATTTCTACCTGCAATCATCAAGCAGCTGAAAACAGTTAACCCTTAATTAAAAATCAGTTCACCTAATTATAAAAGGAAGTACCTGTTTTTTTTTTCTAATTCCCCTGCAATGCTGTAAAAGGTGGGTATTTGGTCTGTGAAGGGTAAATTTTTTTTCAAGAAAAGGGAGTTCTGTGGAAGTTTAACTGTGAATTGACTAGCACATAGATTTTTTTTCCCCCATTTAAGTAGTTGGAGGTTTGTAGAAGAACTGAATCATTGTTTCCATGTCAACATATATTTCCTTATTTCTTGAGACTTAGTTGGATGGTTTAGAATACCCAACTAAATATTGGCCCTATTTTTCAAGTGGTTTGTTAATTCTGGTAGATAAGAGGAATTTAATTCCACTTGTGAGATGAAAGAAAAATAGAGAAAGCTCATTTCTTATGCTGAAGCTTGTGCCTACAAACTCTCTTAATGTATTTGGTTTGGGGTCATTGAGAAGTAAAAGCTTTCTGTGCTGCATGCAACTCAAAAGTTTGTGGAGGCTGCTGTCCCTGTGGAGCAGAAAGTAAATCCTGCTGAGCCAGATAGTGCAGGAATGAAATGATTAATCTAGGTGGTGGTTCTTAGTAGTAAGTGATAATTGCAATTTTTATTCTGAGCTGATGAAAGTGTTTTAGAAAGTTTATTTTTCTCTGCTCTGGGAAGGCCTATGATCCATATCATGGCTGGGATGGACTTGTGAATCCAGTCACGACTGGATCCCTTTTTGCCTGCTGAGTTTTGAATATGGGTTTCATGGGAGCCTGTTGGCTTTTTGGTCCACAGCTAAAAGTGTTCTCAAGCTGTGGCTCTTGGGAGCTGCTGAAGTTAAGAGGAAGCTCTGTCAGGTGTGTGCCATGTTCTTGCTTGTGCACAGGAATAACAAGCTTGCTAACATCTATTATTAGCATTTGGTAATTGTAAGCAAATTTAGCTATGTGACTTGGCTGTGTAAATAGCTTAGGAACCGTGTAAGTGGGGTAACAGCTGGATGTTTTGACTCAGCATTTTCCTGCAGACTACAAGGCGACAGCATTTCCGTACAGATGGATGGCAGTGTGTTTTTCTTTTCATGTTTTCTGTTTTTCCTTTCTGAACCAGGCTATGGAGCTGGGATGGTGTTTTTTGAAGTCCTTGGGGGGAAGTAAAGCTATCTGGGTTCCAAGCAGGCAGATGCAAAGATGACAGGAGACCACACCAAAGCACTTTAATTCTAGCTAGTTCTACATGCAGTTGGTGTGGAGAGATAACATGCTAATCAAAAGGAAACATATGGCTGAACCTATTTCTGTGGAAGTTGTGTGTAATCACAGCCTGAACATAACAAATTAATCCATGCATGCTTATAATCTGGCTAAAATCAATATAATTAGGTAAGTTTACTAAAATGTTACCACTGTGAATTAGTAGTTCAAGCTGAATTATTTTGATTTCTAGGGGCTCAATTGATATTTCTTTGTGAACTTTGCAGTACAGATTGTAATACATTACATTTCTTTTTAAGTGGGTGTACCTCAATCACTGGATAAAAGAAGAACCAATAGAGACTAATTAAGCCAAGAAAGCAGTATCTTGTGTGATTTCAAATTTGTCCTGCTAGCTGTAAATAGTGGAGAATGCTAATTTCAGCAAAACACAGAACAAAGAGAATCCTTTTGTGATCGGTTCCAGCAAGGGAAAATAAGCTTTGTAACATTTATTGGACTTGGAATGAAAAATATAAATCAGGAATTTAGCAAAATGGGTAGAAACATCCCTGGTCACTGAAATATCGTATTTCTTCTGTTATCAGCAAATAATCAAATGAGCTATGTTTCAATATTCTTATAAGTTAGAGTTAGTCCCTTTGGCAGTGGACTGGTCCTTCATAGGTATTTCCCTGACTGTGATGGAATAATAGTTACACTGGAAGGTGGAAGTTGGCCTTACTATTAAAATGTGTTGTTTTCCCTAAAACAAGCTGCTGTAGCAAAAAGTGGTCAGACAAACAAGCAGCTGCAGAAGGGCAGACAAACAGGATGATGTAAAGCAATGCCTGAGAGAGACAATTAGAGGAAGTGTCTTGTATCAAACCCAATGTCCTCCCCAGCCCCCTGTCAGCTTCTTTTAACAATCCTGAGGAGATCAAGGACAACTCAACATAAACAGGGCCATCAAGTCTTCATGTAATTTCATTAGTTAAAGAATTGACTAGAAGAAACAATTTAGAAGCCTATTTTTAACTAAAGGAAACCTGCATCAGGCAGAAGAATTTAGAGGTATTAAAATGTAGTATAAGGGATGTTATTATTAATATGTAAACCAGTCTGTGCTACCTCTGTTTTTTTCCTGTTGCTGCAAAATATTTGTCTCTGGAGTTATTTCATGAGACCAGCTGTTCAATAAGGTTATTGACTTACATTTTTGTAATGCAGATTGTTACTGTTCCAATAAGATAACAGCAAGTCCAGGGCCAACTTTTGATGTCATTACCCTAAAGCTGAAAATTTTGTTTTCCTTGTTTCCACTGAAACTACATGTTTGACCATATACACCAAGAAGAATTGAAGTACTGGATGTGGTGTGATGAAATACCATGGAGAATTGTTTCAGAGTAAAATCATAGAGGCAGCTGAGGATTTCTGATCTAGTTGAAGATTGCAGGGAGGAGTTGGATCAGATGACTTTTAAGGGTCCCTTCTGACCCAAACTATTCTATGATCCTAAGCAGGTATGGAAAAGAGAGTTATGGAGCCTGGAGTTGAGTTGGTGCTATTTTATTACATGTTTCTTGAAGTAAGTTGCCTCTCTCCTAATTTCAGTAAAAAAAAAAATCAGTTGTATCTTTTGAGATTTTAGGAACATGCTAATCAACAGTAGATTCTACCATGATTGGGACCTAGAAATAGAGACTGAAAGATTATTATCCATTGGGAAAAATATAGGCTTAGATGACTTTTGGGGTTTTACTCAAAACTATTTTGAATCACATAAAAAAAAGAGGACTACTAGGGAAGAACCGAGGTTATAAAATGTAACCAAATATTATCCTTAAATATAGATATAAAATTAAAGTGATGAAAAGATGTAGACCTTTATGAAACTCACAGAAAATTAGTCAATAAAGTGGTGACAGAAATGTGGTATTTCATGCTGTTGGCATAGTTACTACATAAATTAATTACTCCTGAAGTGATATGCTTTGTGTACTGCATTACAGTGCAATATCAAATTAGTTCTCTCTGGGATGTTTGGTTGGTTGTGATTTATACAACTACTTGAATACCTTCCAACTTCATAATTTCTGGGAAGATATAGAGTTCTCAAGCATACTGCAGGAACAGATTGGCTGGTCAGTGTGAAGTAGCATTTATAACTCGTGTTAACTTGGTGTAATGGGATGAAGAAAGGTAAATGAGAGTAGGATTTATAATTAATACCTAATTATAATGTTTTAAAAAGAACTTTTAAGTGCATGTACCTTGAGATGGATTGGCAGGGGTCACAACTAAGGTCACAAAAGCCTCTGAAGTGTCTGGTTTTGGTATTTGCTGTGGCAAGAGCTGTAGGAGGGCAGCAGTGCAATGTGGACAGCCCATCACCTCAAACCCCACTGCTTTTGTGGATCAGTAAGGATACGGCACCTGGATCAGTGATAGTCTTGTTACACAGAAAAGCTCTGCATATATCCCACAACACTTTTGCTCAACTCCCCAAACTGATATTTAATACTTCATAGTGTGATAGATCTGCTAAACCACACTTCTACAATTTAAACCTGAGCATACTGGTGTAAATTTGCTGTCAAACCATTTTTCATCAGTGTTTTTTGTAGCTGGAATTGTAGCAAGAAATCTAATTTTGTGACCAAAAGCAGAGGGGTGACAAAGCCCTGTACTCCATCTGAAGGACTGTTTGTTACTTTTTTCTGAACAATGCTTTCTTCACACCATGGCCTGGATATGTCCCATGGAGCCTTTTAGCCACCAGTGCAAAATGCCACAATGAATTATGGCTTTGAAAAGCAGGAGTGTGTGAATTACCCTTCCAACACACATGATGCATTTCTGCTTTGCCTAATGAACTTTAGTAGCTCAACTCCATGCTCAGGAATGTTTCTTTCTTTAAAAAAAAGTTTTGGAGTTAACAGTATTGGTTAATAGACAACTTTTTGTACTTGCCACATCCAAGCCAGGCTGTGCAATCAACAGGAAAGATAAGAAGGTCAAACAGGAAGAGCTGTGCTGGAGTCAGTTTTGAGCAGAGCTGAGGAAGGCAGGGATCTGCCTCCTCTTTACCAGCATGTTATAGTGCATCAGACCTAGAAAAGGTAGGAGAAGTCCTGTGCTCTGTCTGCATGTCCCTCTTTTACTCTATTTTAGGTACTTGTGGTCTGGTATTAGACTGTACTTTTATTGTCAGTGTGTTAGAATTGTAGCCATTTAAACAGGGGTTGTTTTCTGTGCTTTGGTGTGTTCATAACGAAATGACTGGAAAATATGTGTAAATGTGATCTGTCACAGTTATTAGAACCTGCTAGGAGTTCCTGTGCTTCTGTCTTCCCTCTTCTAGGCACTGTTGTGTGAGCTGAGCTGCTTTTCAGTAGCAAGAGCTCCTACTTTATTCCTCTGCATTAGCTGCCACAAGCCAAATTCTGTCATATCTAGCACTCAAAATGAAGTACTGAGATTCACATATGCCTTTTATAGTTTTCTAACAGTGATCTGATTTTTGTTTTAAAGCACCCCTAGAGTCTATGCTTATTTTTAAGCAGTTGTGAGACTAGGGAAAATTGGAGACTAAAATCCACATCTTGAATTCTTGGACTAATGGTGCTTTCAGAGCTGGGTCGAGGATAGAAAGTATATTTTAGTTCTATTGAGATGTGAAGAAAATTAATCATAAGTTAGTGTTAAAGCTTTTAAAGGAATCTGTTGCATCTCTGAAACTTGCTAGGGCTTTTTTTTGTTTGTAGATCAGCCATGAACTATGATACTGCTTGCAACACAGTTTGCTGAGGATTCCTAATTAACCCAAAGCTACTTAGTGATAAAGGAGTCAATCTTCCATTTTTGGGGAGTACTCAGATTCCTAAATTCATTTACCCTGATTATAGATTTGCTTGACCTTTCTGTGTACCGCATAAAAATTAAGTGTTGCCCATATGGAACTTAATATGATTTTTTTTTACATATTCACACTTGTAACTGAATTTTGTAGAGATCAAGGCTGTGATTTACTCTCTGAGGACAAAGTTTACAATGATTTTGGCTTTAAGATGTTTGTAGCCTAATACAGAAGATGTGAAATGTTAATTGAAACTGGGAGGAAGGAATAAAATAAAATAACTACTCTAGCACCAGTTTGGGAAAATGACCTAGATTAACTTGGGGCAGTATAGCTACAAGACTATGGTCTTTAGCAAGTCATTAGTGCTTTGTCCTGAGCCTCCTGAAGGGAAGATGATATAAGAAACATTATATTGCATGCAGGTTTTAGGCAACCAGTTTGAATATAGCCCATTTTTATATGCTGGGTCCTAGTCTCATACTTAGAATAAACCTTTAGAGGGAGAGAGAGAATCTGGTTCAGTGAATGTTATTGGTTTCCTCCTTCAGCATGCTTTAAATGGGAATGAATTGGTGGGAGAAAGTGTTCCTGTCATCCACAATACCTCTTAAAGTAATAACAAAAGGCAGAGGGGAAAAAACAACCCTCAGCCTACATGGAAATTGTCAAGCTATATGTTTTTTGTTCTTTTTCTGGTTAGCTATGCTTTGAAAACTCTTGGTTAAAAGGAAGTAGCAACACACAGAAAAGTATGATAAAGGAATTATTCTACTTAACTTTCAGTAGGAAAAACAGTGTCTCATTTCCACTTCATGTTCAACAGCTGTTGGATACAGACCCTTCTTGCCTGCTGTGCCCTGTGAAATGGGAAGGAGAAGGTGGACTGACCTTCTGAGGCTCACAAGCCTGCACAGATGCTTCCAATGGCCCTGTGTGGGGCAGCACACAGAGCTGCTGGACACACTAACAATGTACAGGGAGGGAGGACACCAGTGGCACCCAAGGTGTTGAGCTGTCCAGCATCTCAGTCTCTCCTCTCTCTCTACTCCCTCAGAAAATGAGGGTCCCCCTGAGCAGTGGGGAGTGCAGCATCTTGCCTGCATGGCTTTTATTTTGAGTGGAGGTTGGCTCTGCATTTGGAGAAACAGGAAGATCATTAAGTTTTATGGCCAGCAACCTACACCAAATAGGAATTTTTTGGTCAAGCCTCAAAGAGCGTAAGAAAAATAATTTTGTCTAAATTATAAATAAAATGTTTAGTCGGTACACGTAAATGTAGATTGTAAGAACTTGTTATTGAAGACAAAGTTTATATGGAGAGTGCTAGATCTTTAATGCTGAAGATCTTAATCTTGTATTTGTTGCTATCAACAAATGGTTAGCTGCTAACTTTACATTATACTTACTAGCATTATAGGTTTATGAAACAATCTCTAATAATGAGAGTGACTCAAGCACTGCAGCTTAATGTTCTCCAAAGCCATTTTATATTGGATGAATGTTTTTCTCTGGTTTTGTGCCATTGAATCTGCTTTAATTCATGCTGGAACAGTTTACTAATTGAGCATAATAAATAGGGTAATTATACTGTAGCATAGCTTATGTATTAGAGTTTTGCTCCTTGAGGTGGTAGTTAAAGGCAAATAGTAAAAGTATAGAGATGTGGTGTAAAGTTCAATGAAATCTTTGTCACTTGGGACCAAATTTGTGTCACTTAGGATACATTTAGATGGCAAATAAATGTTGAAAAGGGCCTAGCTACAGCAAAGTTATTTACTGTCTTGTTCTTGATACTTACACAAAGCCACATAGGTTGATGCTTGATAGTTAATGCAAACATTGAAAGTGGGAAAGGAATCTGTAGAGGAGGGCATGACTTAAAAATGTTTGATTTTGAGTTTTCCTTCTGTGCATCTTGGAAGAACCAAGCGAAAACACACATAAAAACACAGCTGTTTGACTTTTCTTTCACGCATTCTGATTTCCCCCCCTGCTCCCCTTGGCTTAGGCTCTGGGATACTATGAATCTTCTTAAACAGATTATATTCATTTTGATTTGTTCAGATGTCCTACTTGCTCTTGCAGCACCAAGCTTTGCGAGTTCATTCACAGCCTTGTATATATGTTAACCTTAACAACACGAACTGGTGCAGAAAACATGAAAAATTAATATCTCTTCTCCAATGCAACAGAACTTTAATAATTCAAGTCACAGTGTATTTGTTTTTCTAAAATTTGTGCAGGATACTTCTCCTTGTGCATATAAGCTTATGGAAAAAATTAATCTGAACACTGAATTTATTTTCTGGGATTAAGGGTAATCCTGATCTAAAAATAACTGGCTTTAGATTCATAGAAGAATGTAATTTAAACAACCATCCCTGGAATTAAATTATCATTGATACCAAAATATTTACATCTTCATCGACAGGAGATACTAGTATCTATAAAATATATGCAGAAAAGTATGTAATTCTAAAGTGTAAACATTAGTATGCATTACATAGAATCCTGGTACAGTACTCAAAAGAATAGTGTTAGCTACTGCCATTACCTCGAGGACAAGATCAGCTATATAAATGGAAATACAGATCCCTGGCAAAGTGAATTTGGCCTCTAGCAGGACTGTATTTTTAATAATTTATAACTAGGTAGTCAAGTCTGACAGGCATTTTTCCAGGGTTAAGCAATTATGTTAGTAAAAATGCTCTTTTGTGAGAGAAGGCATAAAAATTACTTGGGTTTGAATTACTACCTGTGTTTCATATGTATATATATGAATTTATACACATAGCTTTGTAAGGAGAACTGTGATGCAGCACCACAAGCATCTTTTGAAAATCAGTCTCAGCACTCTGATAGGCACTTTTGAATAAATAGCAAAATGCAACAATGAAAACCTTAAAGCAACATCCAGCCAAGATTTCATCACACTTCAGGAACTGGTGGTAGATATGATTATGACTTAATTATCTGAGCTGGTCATACCACTTGTAACTATACCTCATCAGTTTTTTATAATTGTATAATTTACCTCTGTCTAGGTATAGTTTACTGTTTTTTCAAGAACTGTTCATTTGTGGTGAAGGTTTCAATGACTACTAAACAGCATCAAAGTTGTGCAGACAGATCCTACTTTCTCCCTTGTACTTGCTTACCCTGGCAGGCTGCTGGCAGCTGTTGAGCTGTTCACGTTGGCACTTGGTTTGCTCAGGTTTAGGGATCTATGATGTGCAGCTTGGAGGGCAAAAAGTGTTGGAAGGATGTGAAGAAGAAAGCCAGAAAAATGTGCTTTGGAACACCCCACTGCATGCTAAATGGAGAAGGGGGAAATTTCCTGACCAGACTGAAGGCAGATTATAAATTGATGCTAGGTGACCAGGCACTGGTCTGAAGCTTTAGCAGTGCAAAAGTAATCTTTCATCTACAGCTTCAGATTTAACCAATTTCTTCCAGAAAACAAATGGGAGATGAAATTTCACAAAGATTACAAGCTTTCATGCTCATCATGGAATATAGCTCATTAATGGGCATGGTGGAGTAAACAAGTAAATGCAGAGGAATTTGGATTAAATCCAAGTGACAGGACTAAAGCAAAATCTATCATGTGGCTTTATGAAATCACTTAGACACATGTGTAAGCCCTCTGAGGAAAAGCATCTAAATATTGGTGGGCATGTGCTGGCCACAGGAGTCACGTCCTTTGGTGGATGCATTGGCTGGTGGTTTGGCTGCATCTTCCTGAAGTAGCTTGTGCCCAAGAAATGGGATTGCAAGATGTGTCACATCAGTGACTGGAGGGAGCAGTGAAGCTTGCAACTACTTCTGCTCTACTTCCATTTCTATTCCTTCTTCCTGATCATGCCAATATGAGTCTTGCTGCCAGACTCAGCCTCTAGCTTCAGTGGAGCTTCATTCTTCTGCCTTGCTGCAAAGTGATATTTGGATCTGTGCATGTCAAACTTCCTGCACTGTGGGTTCCTGTGGAGGATTCATTCTTTAGCTGAATTTATACAAACCTTCTTTGTTGTTTGAATTAAGCATGCAATACTCATTGCATTCTTGTCACCTTTAGAAAGTGATGTTTTTCCCCTGCAATGCCTCTGTTAATGTGAATGACGCTATCCCTTGGAGGCTCTGCTTGAAAGCTGGCCAAAAATGAATAATTAGCAGTGGGCACAAGTACATTTCACTTCAGGCCTTGGATTGTTGCTGTTAACAAAGTCTATTGCTTTGTTGCTAAAAGAAGTGATGCCACCTCATTGCAGGAGCTTTTTCTGGGATAAATTTTGGTGTTACACAATTCCTCTGAAAGAAGCCTGTAGCAAATTCTTTAATCCATATCACCATTAAAAATAACTCCTGCAGCAGAGACACAGCACTTGAATATGTTCAACTTTTCTGACATAAAAAAGCCCCTCATTTTTTTCCCTCTTCAGGTTGTTGATAATGTTAATTGGATCACTGTGAAAAACTTCAACTTATGGAGAGTTTGGCAGTGGTAGGTGGCACATCCATGCTCAATGTTAACGCTGTTGTCCCTGGTCTGGAGGCAAAGCAAGACAGGAACTTGGAGAGGGAAGAAATGGAGCAGGGAAGGTGCAGGTTTGACTGCAGACGTGTGGAGAGCAGCGCTGCCATCAGCACTATCAGGGATGGAGCCGGGATGGACACATTGCAAGAACAAACGGGTAAGACCTCAGACAGTATATGCTTGAATTCTCTTTGTGTCTGAATTACTGTGTTCTGTAGACAGTGCACAAGCTGAGAACTGTCATGTGTTTCTCACAGAACCCAGATGAGCTTTTTTTGGAAATATAACTAGTAGCTATGTTTTCTCCATGGAAATACTGCACAGTTTGGATTATTGAACTATCTACACTGAAATTCGCTTTGGGCAGACAAATTGATTATCTATTAGTAAGATAAGAGGAGATGAAAATTATCAGAATCCAAGAACCAGATACTAAAACACAGGATTTTTGTCTAGCACTTTTTGCTACATCTGTTAGAGTCAGAAGCCAAGTTAGATTGCAGGTTTTGATTTTAATTATTTTTTTTATTTCCTTTTTTCATCAAAGGTATAGTACTGTCTTTGTGCCAATGAAAACATACTTCATGCAGTAAAATCATGCAAGTCAGAAGTACCTTTTGGGCGGAGGGTTGGAGGGGTGTAGGTAGATGGCTCTTGCCAGGCTCTTACTTTACAGTAGGCTCCAGAACTTTCTATATGTGATGATACTTCAAACAATCATGAAAAAACTATTTCATGTAAAGGTATATGTCCTGTGACTTGCACAATGTCTTTCTGTTCACAGCTGCAACTCTTCTGACATCAAAGACCAGTTACAAGCACCACAGTGAAGTATAAAGTTGCTCTTTAGTTTGCCAAGAAGTATGCAAGTCATTCCATTAAGTAGGAATGGAGATGGAGTTCATATTAAGTTTTTGAACCTAATTATAGCACTTTAAACAGTTTGAACATGTTTAAACTGTGTTTATAGTAACCCTTAGGCTTTTACTCAAATTTAACAGCAAATTATTATTTTAAATTAAACTCTAATGAGTAATTAAAATGCTTGTTCAGAGCTTTTGCTTCTTCCTAAAAGTCACAGAAATGGATTTTAATGTCTTGATAACTACCTTTCAAGGAAAGTTACAGCTGGTAATATCAAAATAATAGTGACGGCAAGTTCACATACCAAAAACATATACTAATTTATTGTCCTTGTCAACTATTAAATGATAATCAAAGTGATTAATAACATGTTGTCAAAGTTTTGACAATTTCTGTGTTTGTAATCGTAACTAAAACCAGAAAAAGCAGAATTACAGGTTAAGTATGGTCCTGGAAGCTCTGGGGAATTTGAATTTAGAACGTTTCCTAAACACAGTCAGCCTGCACTGCAGTGAGCTTACTACCAAATTCCTATTTAAAAACTACCATCTTATAGTTCAGATTAAGAAAATAATTTTAAAAACCCACAAAAAATCAATGCAAATCCCCGTGTCTAACACCCAACCAAAACCCTACAAAGCCTAAAGTGTTTGGGTACTTCAATTTCTAATTTGAGTATAGGCTAGTAATAGGCCTTAAAGATGATGTTTTGACTGCTTACACCCTTTTTTCTGAAGTAGGAAAATTGTTTTATGTATCCTTATTTATTTGCATGACCTTGTTCATGTTACATTCATAGATGCACTTGAGGGAAGATACAAAAACTTGGAAATTACCATGCCCTGCTCTATTACAGGTTTTTTCTTAAAACAGAGCTTCAGAGGATGATGTGTTGGAATACATGAAAATTGCCTCAGAGTTTTTCTTCTAAAAATGAGAGATCTATTCTCCCACTTTTATTCTTAGAAATCTCAAGCCTTGTCTTCACTGATATTTGCTGAGGGAGCCTGGAGAAAATGGAAGTGGTTGCAGTGGGTGTTTTCTCAACATGAAAATATTTCATTTCCAAAAGGACTGGAAGAAATATGGGCTAAAAGGGAAAAAAAAGCAGATTACAATTAATATAAAAGATATTGAATTCATTTTATTTTTCTAAGGCTTCAAATCACTTGATTTTACAGTACCCCCTCCGAAGTGTTATGCTTGTAACAAATACAGAGGAGGACTATTTGTCTCCGTGTATGAAATGGTACAAAGCATAACAATTTATGCCACTGAGGCATCAGTGGAGGCCATTTTTTAATATAGGTGGAAGGGAAGAGAAAATGAAGTCTGATCCTTGCTCCCTCCCAAATGAAAATTCAGTTTCCCGAGACCCTGTCTTTCCACCAATTCTCCATCATCTCGAAATTTCACATCAAAATTACAATGTCAAGATTTAACTTCCCCCTCCAGCCCAGGAGGATAGATATGTTCTCCAGATACTTTCTGTGGGCTTTGGCAATTATATAGCAGGAAGGGGAGAAATTAGTTATTTTCTTATAGTAATTATCTGATACATCAAATGCTTTGAAAGCAGGGGTATTTTGGCTTGGGGTTTTTATTTTAATGTGATTTATATGACTTAGATAAGGTATGTAACCATTCCTTTCATTTTTCATAATAGAGTGTTCTCAAAGTGAAAAATGCACAAATGTCAGTTCAAGGACCCTTCCCAGTCAGGCAGAGACTTTTCCAACTGGTAAGGATTTTCTTCCTTCCTGTCTTAGAAATATAGTGCTTTTCTCATTCCTTACTTATTTTTTTTTTTAAGTAAGACAATTCAACTGTCAGCATTTGCATTGTTACTCCTGTAAAGTTTATGATGTATTTCATGGCAGCTGTGAAGTGACCAATTTGTACATAAGATTTGTTGAGAGTTTATCATAAAAACAGGGAGTAACTTCTATAAAAGCCAGAAATAATTTATGGACTGCATTGTAATGGCTAAGAAAGAGAAGCAAATAAAAATTCATCACTTATTTTACCTATGCTTTTCAATCCTTCAAATGTCTTATTTTTTAAAGTTTGTGGCCTTCCCAAGTATTTTTGTTAATGCTGTATTTTTAGTGAAGTGTCAACAGAATGCAGTTCTTCAGTAAGTGGGTTCACCTCTGGAGGGCTCATGGCAGGCTCTGTGAATTGAGGGTCTTGGCACATTTCCCTTCTCTTACCATCAAAACTGATACTGAGATGTTCCCTACCTTCTGTCTTGACCTGACAAATCGCATCAGTGACAGACAGCTGTCGCAATGGCGCAATAAGTACACGGCAACACAGCTTGCTCCTCAACAGAGCAGAGAGTGAGCTCCGTTTATTGTCCTATTCCCTTTTTATAAGGCACAAACCCAGGTAGCTGATTCGCTCATGTCCAACCACCCCCCGGTATGGTTGGCTGGGTTCTACACCACCCAACTCAAAACATACCATGCCTGGACCCTCAACAGCTGTGGAAAACAACAGGTGCTTATCTTATTGTTTTTCACAACTTACGTGAGAAAGAAAACTTTCTCACAAGCAGCCCCGGGCAGCTTGCTCTGGGCCGCTACAGACAGCCTTCTCCAGGCATGTGGTTATTTCCAATTACATTATTTGTGCTCATGCACCTGCTTGTCTTGTGATTTGGGTTCCTCATGACTGGGGGTGTGGATTTGAGCTCACAGAAGCAGACAGGAATATTGCAATAGGGGCTTTGGACCATATTTCATCTCTATAAAACAAGATTATACGGTTCTTTTGGCAGAAGTAGCTGTATTTCAGTTGTTTTAATTCAATGTAATTATTATTTAAGTAGCATTAACTTTTATAGAAAGTTAGATTGTGTTTTTACCATTACATATATACCTCAGAACAAATTTGATTATGTAAAATGAAAGTATAAATTTCTAAGTAATAGTCTTCTCTTGTGCCAGTATGTTCTATGGCTTCAGGTAAAATGAAAAGGTCAATTTTGTTCCCTAAGAGTGATCTGAATAACATTCAAAGACTCTAGTTTGTGTTCTTTGTACTAACAATTGACTATATGACCACAGCTTAAAGAGAGAGGTCTTGCAATTGAGTAACACTGGTTTGTATTTCTGAGCCAACCTTCTTGACCTTAAAGTAATGAGTAATTTAGGTGCAAATCATGGTAAGGCTTCCGGAGGCATGCACAGGAAGCCCTCTGAAAACAGATCAAGATTCAGCATATTAGACTAGAATGTGAAAAACATAAATTTTACCTGACTAAAATGTGAAACTCAGAGGAGGTGGAATATTTTAGTATGCACAACAGTCCCATATTGCTGGAAGTGTGACCTATTTACATACTTTGCAATTGGAATTCTTCCTGAGTGGGTATTATTGGCTTATATGTTACCCATCTGGGTATCTGAAAACTTTTAATTTACTGTTACTGAACTAAATTAATGAATTAATGAAGAATGAAAGCAGCTTTATTAAAGATCCTCTTTATCTGAGAGAAGCTGGCTGGAGCTGTACCCTTAGCTGTAAGCTAAAAGCTTCTCTTAAACAGATGCCAATAGCTGGGAACAGGTATCTAGCTCCTTACAGATGTGCTGGGAAAATCATGTAAGTGAGCTTTTAGTTGGATCACTTAACTTGGTTAGTACTGCTCAACCAGCTTAGTTGAGAAACAGCTTTTTCAATATTCAGATTTTTAAAGGCTTCTGAAGTGACATGTGGGGGTCATGTGTCAGACAGCTATGAATTTGAGATGAGTATAAAGGTTTGTAACATGCTGAACTATCTGTGCCTTTTGTTTTACAGGGTTTTTTTGGTGATGTCAGTATCTGTTTGCTTTGATTTTTAATATGCATGGAATATTTAGAAATCTCGGCATGTTGCAATGTCCACAGAACTGTCTAATTTGACAAATTACCAACTTGCTTGCTTTTTTTCTTCTCCATCCATAAGTGTCAATTGTCTCCCAAAATTTCTATACTTGCTCATCATGCTCGTTTGTATAGCTGTAGGCTTTATTATGCAAAATTGTTTTGTGCTAGGCTACTATGTCTACAGGATAATACAAAGATAAAAAAAATGCAGTAGGCCAATTTTCTGTGTGCCTGTCTCTGAAGTTGAAAAAATATTTCTTAATGTGAATTCTATGATTTTGAGGGATTTTCTGGTTCTCTGAAGCCAATTCACAAAGCTTGTAGTACTGAAAATGGATGTCCTCCTCCAGATATCTCCTTGAAATTAACAATGGTAAAAAGGAAGAGTGGATGTCCTGATCCCAGGCTCCAAAGAGAGCTCAGAGGGCAGCTCCGTCTTCTGGAAAATGACAGCAAGGAGGTGATGGCGGTTTTCAGTGTAAGTCAATTGCTTGGAAATTGTTTTATTTATTCAGCTAATATACCCTGTGCTACTGAAATAGTCTGCAAGATATTTGGGTCTTATTTCCATCTTCATGCTGTGTGCTTGACTTTGAGTGACCAGTTTCCCAGGGCCCAAAACCATTTAGGGACATGAGAAATACTGAATCATTGAAAGACTGGAACATCAAATTGATGTAAAAAAATAAACCCAGCTTAAGATATTGAAGGCTTTTATTTTTAAAATATTCTGCTTTGATTTACATCAAAGGAAATGATGAGTTTTCCATTGATTTTAATTTGCCCTTGTAGAGACTCATCAATTCAGTTTCTAGACACTTGGAGGCATTTGGCATGCAAGTTTCCCAGGAAGCTCATGCTAAGCCAAAGAGGAAGTCTGAAGAAGAAAAGACTAAATATTGGACTTCCTAGGGCTAAATGGCCATAGCTTTAAATAGCATACAAACGCTGGCCAAATTTTATTGCTGTCTCTACTTTGTACATAGGAAACCTGTCCTCTGCAATCAATGAGGTTTGCTTTGAACACAGGTTAGTCTTCTCCATTTTGATAAAAATAGCAGAATTATACCATTTGGCCTCCGGTGTCCCTTTTTTTTTGTCTGAGCCATGAGTTCCAGCCTCTTTCACGAGCAAACCAAAGTACAGAAATCCTAATTAGCTGTGGCTTTGACTGCCTTGGACACGTGTTTCTACACCATTTTTCTTTCATGTGTTGTTAACTCTCCAGGCTGCTGATTTTTGTGGCTGTGAAAACACTGTGTACTCCTGCTGATCTGCTCTGGATTTTGTTTAGAGGGAGATGGGATCAGGAGGCAAAGGAAAAGAGCAAACAAATAGACCAGATTTGTGGCCTTATTAGAAACAGACTGGGAAAAGACTTTGAAGAAAACAAGACTGATAATGATAAGTTTCCTTAGAATGTTGTTTTGATATTCAGCAGCGCATGAAGCTCCTGAGGCTGATATACTTTAGCATGTGTTGGCAATTTATTAATAGATATCAGGCTCTCATTAATATATAAACTAGTGTAGAAAGGTGCATGCAAAAGATCAAAGCAGTGATGAGACATCCCTGCTAAAGAAGTCTAGGTTGGACTTTTGTATTTAAATCTGTTCAGATTGTGTGAATTGAAAATATGGAAGTTAAACAGAATTATTTCAGGGATATTTTAAAACTGTGATGAAACAGTCATAAAAATCAGTGGATCAGCTCCCTCTTACTCAGATTGCAGAAGAAGTTTGAGGGACAATTTCGTCCCTGCTGCTTTGAGTTAGAACCAGTTTCTCCATCAGTTTTTCAATTGGTTTAAGCTGCATTTCAATTTTGATGTGATGGGAACACAAGTACAATGCTGGGAAAAGATACAGTACCATTATACCTGTTAGCTTTACATTTGATTTATTCTCTGAGATACAGGTTTAGATACTTGTCACATAAATTACCACAATTCTTTTTATTTCCCTGAAAGACAGTAGCCAGCATCATCGGAGAGCCCTGTTTTTAAGATATAAACTGAAGTGCAATCAGACTGTATATTACCACTCTGTGTCTAGAATCCATCAAAATGTGTATTTTTTTCACTTATGTGAAAGTTTATGTGGTTGTCTTTTTTAGCGTTTTTGGAATTATTTAAAATCCATCATTACTACTTAAAATGATCATTGCTTATCATTATTAAAAGTGTAATTTAATCCTCTTCTAGCAACGTGAACCAGTACAAGCGAGGACAAAAAATCTTACTGCATCTTTAAAAAAAGAAAAATAAATAGATACTTCTGTATATTTGTTTTAACCAAAAAAGAAGTGAACTTGGAAAGGACAATTCAATATCGCTTGTGGATAAAGACTGACAATACCAGGAAGCAGGTTCAAAGTTGCATCATGGGAGCTGCATTTTTGTATGTGTACAGAGCTCTGAGGGTAATCTACACAAGGAAGTTGTAGAACCTAAAAATTCACAGTAGTCAAGTGAGAAATTTTAAGTCAAAAAACCCCAAACTATCTGTTTCCACTATTTAATATTAATGCCCACACATCTGGCAAAGGTGCTCCCAAGCTGTAAACTGCTCTGTGCAGAGAATATTCTTGGGAAGACCTATTAGATGCATGCCTATATATAGACATTTGGTTGTATGATTATACATATGACTATATATAGACATTTCTGAACTAGATGAAGCTTTAGTTTCACTTAGTGTGGTCTTTATTTCCTCTGTAAATAACTTCACTGAAGCTGTTGGTACAATTGCTAAGCATAAGTCAGGCTAAAACTTGGCTTCCTGTATGTTATGGCTGTGTGTTAAAGAACAGATATCTTGTACAGATAAAACCCTGGATAATTTTTTTTTATCCTTCTTAATGCATAGTATTTTAGCCTAAGTGTTACCTAATAAGAATTTGTGCTTAAGTCTTGTATAATTGTACTTACAGTATTGGTTTTGATTTTTTAGGAGCTTTCTGCCAGACTCCTGTCTATTCATAGTGATCAAGATCTAATAGTGGTGACATTTAAAACTTTTGAAGAAATATGGAAGTTTCTAACCTACCACTCACTGGGTAAAGTTGTTTCACTATACAACAGTTCAACTTGTTATTTTGCATTCAATTGCACCCAATTTCTGATTGACTAGGAATTTGTTGAATGTGGTTTTTTGAGATTCATTTTTGTTAACTCCTAATAGTAGTAAGTAATGTTTCTGAAGTGAGTAACGTTCCTGAACTGAGTACTTGTTCAGGAGGGAGAGACCCTCTAGCCTCCAGGAAAACCTGCCTTTGTCCCAAAGCAGATAGCAACTATTGCTCCTGGCAGATGTCTTGCCTAAGACAGATACTCGAGAAACAGATCATATCATATTTCTAAGCAGTCTATTCTAATCCAAGTGATTTTGTCTTAAGGTCTAAACTGTGCTGCAACTGAAATACTTTTGCACCACTGTACTTTCAGTCAGTGTTGTTTTCCATGGAAAAATCAGCTGTTATTCCTATAATTCTTCTTCACACAGTGTATTTTCTAGAGCTCTGATCATGCTTCCCACTAGACTCTTCTATTTTTTTAAATTTTTTTTACCTATTTCCTGAATAGTAGTGAGCAAACTGACAGAGTTGGTAAGACTTTAGAGGAAATATCAATGATTGTTTCATAGGTTTTGATGCTTCAGTTTTGTTTCTAAATCTGGACATGCTTTTTGTAAAAACATGATGCCATTCATTTAAGTCCCATCTTTAATATCCTACAACTCTTCTGCAAGAATAGCAGTAATTTCTGTAGGATTTGAAACATATCTTTGTCTCCATTTTGTTCACCTGTTTTTTTTTCCTTCTCTATATAGAAGGCTTGTGTGCATTACAATTGAATTTGCCTGTTTTCATCAGACCAAGTTACATAATGACTGTTATTTTTAATTTCATATTTGCTATTTGCTTGCTATTTTATACTTTAACATACTCCTTAGAAAAATAGAAAAGGCTCTTTGAACCCAATTTTGCAGAAGAAGCATAAGAAAACGTAGTTTCTTCATGGGCAAGGCTGTGGCTAACAGGGAATTGATTCAGCATCTTCCAGTTAGCAGAGTAGCACCTTAATCACTGATCTGTCCACCTTTCCTGTCCATCATAACCTTTTGCACAAGGATTTCTAAACTATAGAGAACCCTTGTAAGGGGTGGACATAATCTGCTTTTTCAGAAGTATTAGGCACAGAAAAGTTTTGTGTCTTTTAGGTGTAGGTTATGAAAGCTAGGTATTAAAAGTAGCTGTAATGCATGTGACTTAATGGATGTAATTTTACAAATACTATGTAGTAAAATTAGTTATAAACTGTGCATTAAGTAATAATGGACCAGTGACTTTCTGAAAGTTTATCTCTTTGTGTAATACTGTAAAATGGCAAAGAAAATAAATTGGGTTTTTCCCCCCACCCTAGGTTTTGTAAATCATTGCATGGAGAATTTATTCCTAGATCAGTCTTTCTGGCTATATTTCCAAGAGGAGGAAGATACAGGCATTGAAGTCTTTATAAATGAAAAATCATTAAATTTGATGTACAGAAGTCTGCTAGTACAGGAAGGTAAGACTGTATGTGCTAAGGTTAGATTTAGACAAGCACCTTTCTTTAGAATCCCCAAGTCAGATGTTAAGAACAATTCAAATACTTAATGAAGCTGAAGTTTAAATTTACTTACTCCAGATGTGCACTGCAAAGAGAAGAGAAAGGAACAAACACAGATTAGGTTCAGTGGGGATCATGAAGGCATTGAAGAAATTCATGTGCAGCTGGTCCATAAATGGATACCAGAAGGATTAGGGAGAGATGCACATTCCAACTTGCTTAATATTATTGTATGTTCTGGAGAAGTATAGGAGAAGGATTACAGATAGTTGCCAGGCTCATGTGCTTCTCCTAAAAGCATCACCTGCTGGTACTGACAGAGACAGAATGCTAAGCTGGATGGATCATTTATTTCTGCAATAGGAATATGTGAAATTGCAGCAGAAAGTTGTAGTTTTCATTTAAAACCTCAGCTCTGCATTTTCTTTACCGAGACACTGGACAGAAACATATGAGTATCTGACAATTGCCAAGAAAATTCTTGAGAAAGATCAGATTTTCAATTTCTAATTGAATATTACTAATGTTTTTGAAGAAAGTTTTAAGGCTTAGATGACACTATAACATTACATGAAATGACATCTGCTCAACTGCTTTTGTTTTAGGATCATTTTTTGCTTTATGTCCTGACAATACAATAAGAAAAATGATGGTTACAGAAAATGAAGTAACTTATTTTGAGACTGGGGCTTTTACTGAAGATGTAACAGGTGGATCTGTGGATAATGAGATGTCCATGTTATCTAATTCTTCTCTTGAGCCATTGGACCCTTTCCATCAGTAGGTACCTGACTCTACCTACCTATTCCATATGCTTCTGATTCGTGTATGCACATGTCTGCTTAAGTAGAGATGCATCTACAGGATAACTTATTGAGGAACATCCATCTTCACTAACACTGAGGAAAAAAATGCTCTAATTCCTTTCACACAACTGAAATCAATCTAGAGGCCTGCAGAGCTTCATTTAGAGTTGGTTTGCCATCTTGTGAGTTAGGTATTGATTTATTTTTTCTGAGTCTGACATAAAATCTATTAACATTTTTAAAGTAAGGTGAGAATTTTCAATTTTCAGAATGAATAGTAACAGGTGAGATGCTTAGAAAAATGGATCATAACAAGCTAGCAGTGTTTTTCCTCAACATTATTGCAGGAGCCATCCACTTTCTTAATGCAGTTTCTCAAGTTCATGTCCAAGCTCATAACCAAAATTATATCAAAGGACTCACTTCAGGAATCACCAGAAAATCATTAATTCTTAGTGCTCCTAGTACTTAAGGCTGGGATTTTGTTCTATTTACCTGGAGCAGGGATAAATAGCATGACTTTCTTAGTTAATTTTGTTTGCCTGAAGTAGCACTACTTTTACTACTGATATTAATCAAAATATAGCTGTGTCTGAAGTGCTGAAATTGAAAGCTAATTGTGGGAGGTGTCACAACATTTAATGAAGTGTTCTATATACTAACTTCAATTTCTTTTTCTGCTTTCAGATGGTTTCTTAAAGGGTATTCTAATCCTGTCGAGTTTTCATATAAAACTGAACCTAACTCCATCAGAAAAGTTGGTAAGAAACCCCATTCAAACATGGTTATAATAACCCCAAATTTACTCTATGCTTTTCCTAGGACAAACTCCAAAGGGTTCAATAACATTTTCCCATTTTATTAGAATGGGAAAACAGCTTTCAAAATTACTTTGCAGTAAAATTAGCGAGAGGAAAAATGTCTGCCTAAGTAGAGTTAAACTCTAAAGGCTTGTCTTTCCCATTTTTCCTCCTAGATACTGCACAAAGCAGAAAAGACTAGTTGAGTTGAGGATGCCTCTCTAGCTGTGATGACAATATTTCAAATAAGAAAGTGCAGGAATGTAATTTTGGCTCTTTCACATGTCTGCTGCTTTACCTTATACAGATGGTCTGAGGTTAGAGAGCAAATATGGCTTATTTTCTACCATGAACTCAGTTTTAATACTGTATTGACTGGTACATAAGCCTATTTATCCAGTAGAGATAGTTTTAGTGGGTTTAAGTGCTTTACTCTGGTCCAAATTCAGAGCCCTTTGTAAGAGGAGAAAATAAGGACTTAAAATATTTTTCTGCTTTGTGGTGAAATTCCCTAGAATTGTGAAAATGTTCTAGACTTTGCTTTCTAATGGCTGGGAAATGAAGATTTCTATGCTATTTACTATAGTAATCATCAAACCAAACCAATGAGGTTTGGATGCTTTAAATCTTGCCACAGCAGATACTCAACTCACGAGTTGCAGGAATATCTTTTGCTAAATATATTCTTCTGCTGAATTGCTGTTCTATTAAGTGTATTTCTGTTGTTAAATTACTTTATCTGCAAATTTTATTTATCTCCTTGTTGCACAGCAATGGGGTCCTGTCTAGCTGTGATGAATTATGAAAGTATTGTGTCAGAAGAACTGAGTTTCCAGGAAGGGGACAAAATTGAGATCCTTGGCTACTTCATTGAATGCATGGAATGGTTTCTTGGAAGACATGTGTTTACTGGCCAAATAGGTTTTGTAAAGACAAGTCATGTTAAACTGGATTTATCTGGAAATAAGTGAGTGATTTATATCTCATAAACAAAAAGGACTTAGTCTCTTAAGCTTTAAAATGCTGAATATTAAATTCAGGGTGCAGTTTATTTTTTTGTTTGGTTTGGGTTTTTTGTTTTGTTTTAATGCAAATTGACATTGTAGTTTTGACTGGTACATGATAAGAAATGGAATATGAAGTCTGCTTAAGTGTTGCAAAATATTGTTAGTCTGTAGCTGAGTTTCTTCCTGGGAAAAGAGATTGCTGGAATTGTCATATTGGTTTAGTTTCTGATCTTTGGCACACAAGCTCCAAGAAGCTTTACCCCGGCAGAAGGTTCTCTTGCTGTTTTCTCAAGATCTGTATTAAAGAATTCAAGTTCTGTTTTTTCTCTAGTACCCTCAGTTAAAGGCCTTAACTTGCTTTAGATGGGACCTTTGCAGACTGTTGCTAATAATGCAGACTGAAACTTCTAAAAAAGCAGTGGCACCATGTAAACAGGCTGCTCTTATTAATATGCCTGAGAGTTCTTAAATGCTGCTTGCAGATCCATGTGATATATAACTTTAAGCTTATATTAGAAAATCAATACCATGATGTCCTTCAAGACTTGTGCTTCTAATAAGTACTCTCATAAAATGCTATACCATGACACTGACATCAAACTTACTCTGATATGGCAGAAACTGCTAGCCGCAAGCATAGCTTCTCTCAGTTTATATGTATATTTAATAATTTGACTGAAAACAATTTTGAACACAGCACAACCTATAATGTAAAGATTGTATTAGTTTCTCTAAAAGTTCCACTTTGACTGATGCGGTAAACTCCTTAAGCCAAATCTGCTTTCAGGCACCTTCAAAGTTACTCCTTTCCTTGCTAGACCTCAAGACCTGGATTTTCTTGAAGCAGAAGAGCTAACTTTTTTTTCAAAAGAAAAAAAATTGGAAGAAGTAGTACATTTGTTGAAACAAACCTCCATCACAGATGTTTGCTCTGTATACAGAATAGGTATGTATGAGTTTTACTCATTTTTACTGCGCAAACTACGTGTTGTTCCTATATCTGTGTTATAACATCTTTTTTCATTGAGATTCCAGCCTTTATGCCTATTTTGAACTATCTTGGTATTCAGTTGGATTTTCAATATGGCATGCAAAAATCCATTATCTTAGCTATTTTTCTGCTGTTCCAAGACTTTTCCCAGCAGAGAGTTTGCAATTTTTTTTCTGCGTAAATTTAAACAGCAGGCTTTTAAAAACTGTTATTGAACTGAACAGATCTTCAGGCTTTTACATCTCTGCATAATAAATTTATAATGCAGACATGTTAAATTATAAAGGCAGTATGTTCACCCAAACATACTGGCTGGTTTTCATCTTGGGAAAGGTAGCAGAGCATAATAATTATTGACAGCTAATGCAAACATATGCCTCTTCATCCTTGATTTAATTTTCAAAGGTATAGAAAAAATAGCAAAATCTAGTTTTATAAATATCATCCTTGATACAGCTGTTATTTCTCTCTGCTCAGGCTTTGCATAGCCTATTGGGGTAACTGGGATTTCACCTTTATAGACTTGCTATAAGGCAGAGTAATATAATAGTCTTGATGAACTTGAACAGAGGCAGCAATTTCTTATTCCACTACAGGCTGTTGGAGATGCATATGCTTGTCAAATATCTAACCAGGTTTTATCTCCATGGGTGCCATCCTGAGAGACAGGCCTGTAGGCTCCAGTTTGAAAGGAGTTGGTGTGTAGGTTTGACTCTGGTGTGTTGCTTTAATTCTGCAATGAGCGTGTGTGTGACACCAATAACCAAGGCATGTCAGATCTGAGCTGCAAAATGCCACTCATGCCAATGTGCAAAATTATTCCACATCTCTCCTTCCCTGCTCAAATGAAAAGCCTGGGAACACAAGCTTGGACCTCTAAGGTACTAAAGCAATGTGACTTAATGGACATACTGCCATTTTTGCTGTTGCACATTTTTCACCACATTGCATCTCCCCCCTGATCTTTGCAAGTACCCTCTTCTTTTCACATCTTCCCCAGCTCATAGTATCATCTTTACCACTTTTCTCTTACACAGCTCAATGGATCCACATAACTCAGAGCAAGTATTTTCAATATACACTTGAAGTTTTGTATGATCTGAGTAAATGGGCTTTTTTATTCCTTCCATCTACATCAATCTATTGAAAAGTATTTACTTATGAGCACTTCCTTGATTAGATATTCAGAGCATTAAGTTACAACTACTGTAAACATCTGTGGCTTTCATCCACTAAAGTCAGGAAAGCATTTAGAAAAAAGAGATCCAGAAGTAAACAGTTAGGGAGAGGTCATTCTCAAAGGCTAGTAAAGTAGCTTTCCATCAGCTTAAATAGGTCTGTGAGCTTCTGTTTTTATATATATCCTTCATACCCTGAGTACCACTTCTATTGCATCACATATATGAAAGAAAGTGAAAATACTCCTAAAATGCAGCATGACAACTGAAATGCCTTCAGAAATACCTGCTACACAAAACAGTAATTCTTCAATGTTCTGTGAATGTGCTATGCTAAAATTTTAAAACCAGATCTGTAGTTATAATGTCTACAGAATTAATATAAATGTTTTAAAATAAGAGTGTTTGTTTTTTTTTTTTCACCCACATGCTTTTGGAATGGCCATAAATGTCTTTCTACACAATCAATCCTAAATAATTCTCTCCCCTCATTGCCTTGGAAGTGACACTAAAAATATTACGGGCTCCTTTTTACCTCATTTTAGCAGATTGTGGAGAATGGTCATCTCTTTGCTGCACACTTGTATGCAGCAGAAAGGCATCCCTCATGCAGGACAGGTTGGCTTTGATTCTAACTCTGGTATGCAGGTTTTCCCTACCTTACTGAGCAGAGGTAGGTGCATGATGATAACTATGTAGAAGCAGTGACTTGTGTTAGCAGGAGGGTAAGTCCCTGTTAGCTTTGGGTCAGACTTTGAAATTTCTTTTCTTCTAAATTTCCAGGATGTATCAAATTCTTCTGACATAAAAAAATATCAACTAAAAATAGTTTTGGTTCTTTAGTTTTAAAATCTCCTAAATTAAGATACCATAGCTAACATGATTTTTTCTTTCTTACAGATGAATTAGAAGAACCTGAATTTCAGAAAGCTCATGAATGTGGTAATGCTTCATATGCATACAATTTTTACATAAAATTAATGAGACTTCTGGTATTTTTGGTGTCTTTGCCAGCTACTCTCCTTCTAATGTCTCTTCACATGCTAATTTTCTTCTCTCATTGTTTGCTTTCTGAAATTTTGCTTTAACCCATTCTCACTAGGTTTTCTGTAAGACATTGTGGGTTTTCACTCATATCAGATGTCTTTCTTGGAACTTGCTATCCAAATGCAAATTGTATGACTTAGTTGTACCAATGTGACACACATATGTACCACCTCCCAGCCTCTCCACATTGTTTATCAAGGCAAAATACTGTTTATGGGGCACCTGGCAACTGCTGACTTCGAATTCCAGAAGGTTTTTTTTTTGTCTGCTAGGAATCTTCGTCCCAGAAATAGATTTCCCAAAGGAGATATTTTGTTGAGTATGCAGAATTATTTCCCTTTGGTATTTTGTTGCTAAGCTGTCACTATCATTACCCATATTGTACTACATTTTTCTGAACACCAATTTTTATATTTATGATTCTGCTGCAGTTTCAGAAATGAGATTCTAAGGGAATTGAGCTCTAAATCTGTAACTTCAACAAGCTCCTGTTGATCTGCAGCTGTAAGCTTAAGCACCGACTGTGGCTGCACACTACATCCCTAATCCCTGCCCTACTAACTGGTCTGGAAAATGGTGGAAGGATTAAGAATTGATGGCATATCTGTCTTTATTGTATTTGTAAGATATTTAACGTTGTCACTGGAATTTAGATAAATGGCCACATTAGTCACCACAAATTGGCAACTTTGTGAAAGATAATCTGTGCCAGCTGAAAATCAGGGCTGGCATTGGTTTAGTAGAAGAAATCCTATTATACAATACACAGGCCTGGCTGCCTGCACAGGAGAACAACCTTTGCAGTACCCGTGAGAGACTTAAACAACTCAAATAGCAGTCTCACTCCCTGGCCTGGCTAACCTGCCTCAGCAGGGCATAGGCATACTGTTACTCAATATGCATATTTGAATTCCCATTTCCCTTATACCTTAAGTCCCACCAGTATCTATGCCCTGACCTTGAGCCCTTTATCCAGCCTTCAGTTCAGACCTTGCGTCTTCCTAGATTTTTTTCTGCTGCTTACCAGCTAGTCTGAATTGTATTTCATGGACAGGTCTTGCTTGTTCATATAGACATGGAGAGAACAGAATATACACTGAGTGCACTTTTTGAGTATGCACAGACCCAAGAGAGTTTGAATTAATGTTGGACTTCAATTGGGATTAGTGTTGAATCAGACACAGGGCCTGGCTAGACAAGTCTATTGATCACTAACCTGCTTATGTGTGGCAAGTTATATTTATTTCCACTCCTCCAGTCTCCCACACTTCTTGATCTTTCTTGGTATCTTTTTACACCTTTGGCTTGTCTCCTAGACATACTGCTAAGAAATCATAGTATGTTTACACAATGTTTTCCTAACAGCATCTTCTACTGAGAAATGTTTTACTTGGTCTATCAAAGATCTTTCTGTGCATTCGTACAGGAAGTTGTGATCAGTAGTGTATTTTTAAATTTCAGAAATTCCATGCTCACCTTCTAGCACAGGATCCCCTAGCAAGAATGGCAAGATAGAAGAATTGCTGAAGAACTTCAAGAATTTGGAGGCCGCTCAGGCTGAAGAGCCAGCTACTGAAGGAAAGGAATCTGCTGGCTCTTTGAAGACTGAAACCTTTCCTCCACCTGAAGGACCTTATTTCCACACATGTAAAGATGATATTCAAGCATCTGACATCTTTGAGCCATTGTTACCTGTCTTAAATAGGAAAGAATATGAGAGCAACTTCAAAAACCTGTATGATTTCTCTTATTCATTTACCAATAATATGTTTCATGGATTTTCAGAAGAAGAACTGGTTAGTATTTTAAGATTAGCAAGGGAAGCAGCAAAGAAAGCAGATATGTCATGGGCACTAGCAAGGCTGTGCTTTCTCTTAGGCAGGCTCAGTGTTAAAAAGCTGAAGTTTTCCCAAGCTCGGGTGTATTTTGAGGAAGCCTTGGGAGCAATAGCTGGAGGGTTTAGTGATTTGTACTTTGTGATTGCCCTTTATACAAATCTAACAGTCATCTACTTGACACAGAAGAACAAAGAAAAGTGTGCTCGTATTTTTGACAAGGCTGCATCTCTTCTCATGGGAATTCCCAACTACATTTTCAGTGCTGACCTGGAGCCAGATATACTGAAGTATGCTCTGAAGAGGACAATTTTGAGCCAGAACAAACATGCAGAGGCAAGGGCATGCTTTCTTCTGGCAAAACATTACAGTGCACACAAACAACATGAAGAGGCACTGCCATTCTTGGAAAGGTTTCAACTGTTGCTCAATGACCTGGGTTTACAAAACCATTTATCCAACAACTGTTACTTCAAACTAGCAGAGTCCTACAATGAAAAATGTTTGCCACACATTGTATTAAGTTGCATAAAGGTTACCTCTCCCCAGAGCTCCAACACCTTAATGGATTCCCTGAAAAGGATTGATTTAGTCATCAAAAATGCTCCAAAACTCTATGGCCTGAGAAAATTCAGACAAATATTCCCATCCCAAATTGCACCTTACCTCATACAAGCACTTTCTTCTGTGTTTACTGATGAGCAGGAAGGACTGTGCAGCACCATCTATCTTAGCTTAGCAAAGCTGTACAGCCACCACAAACAGTATGGAAAAGCCATTGCTTACATGATGAAAGCACTGGACACTGTTGCTGCTAAGCCAGAGGAAACTATTAACTATTTGGTTTCACTCGCTTGGTTGTACATTCTTTACAAGCAATATGATGTGGCTTTAGCCATCCTAAATGCTGTTGTAGGCTCTTCACGGAGCAATCCTCAACAACTTGGCATCGCTTATAATATGCTTGCTCTTGCTTTGAAAAGGACAAACAATACAAAAGAAGCTGCTGAGTGCTACTACAAAGCTCTGTGTCTGTCAGAAGAAATGGAGATGACCCATAATCAAGCTATAGCCCTGGCTAATTTTGGGGCACTCTGCCTGCGTGGAGCAGCCAGGAAGCTGGCAGAGCATTATTTTATCAGGGCAGTTAAGCTATTCTCCAAGCTTCCAATCACAGACTGTGGTCAAGACTTTATCCAAGTCCTCCTTCAGCTGGGATGTTATTATGTTGGTGGAACTGAGAGAGAAAAAGGAAGGGTTTATTATGAATGGGCTTTTTTAGTTGCAATGGAGACAAGTCATCTGGAGAGTAAGTATATTTTTTCTCTCAGAGTTACAAAATGTACCCTGTTTGGGAATGTTAGTTATATAGTTATGTTAGATCTGCATTTTGAAAACCCATATTTTTCTTTGTTTGTCCTACCATGATTAAGGTAGCTTAGCAGGTGACTCTGCTACTATTTTATTTTGGAAATGAATTTCAAAGTAGCCTCTAGCCTTTGTTAACTTTGGAGGTGAATGAAATGGCAGTGAGATATTCTAGTTATGATTTCTATATTTTTCATTGTCTGTGCTGAGATTCATGAAACAGTGAGAATTAATTATTTTAAAATTAAATTTTAAAAGTTTCATTTTAAACCAGAAATTCATGTTAGTATTTCCAATCTATTCTCCTAGGTCAACTACAAGCAATTAAAATGCTTTGTCAGTTCTACAGTACAGTTGTTCCCAATCAGACTCAGTGTGTCATCTATCATGAATATCAGCTATCTTTAGCTAGAAAGATGTCCAACAAAGTTCTGGAGGGACAAATTTTGGAAACTGTTAGTCAGCTCTATTTGTCTTTAGGAACAGAAAGGTAAGACATTCTGAATGACTTTTCTTTCATTCTGATTTTAACTTTTCTGTCATGCAAAGGATCTCAATTTGTGCAAAAGCTGAATATGACTGGGTTTTTTCTCTCTGCTTTGCTAATACACTTTATCAGAATTGAAAAGTCTAGTGCTAGTGGAGAATTTTCTTGTTTCTTTTAAAGTAACTATAATCTCTCAAGAGGGACAAGATGTTCTGCAGGGATTATAGCTCCACTTCGAGAACCAATTTATTTTTAAAATCTATGTAAATACATTTTAAACGTATTATTTGTTATGCAGTTCTTGATGACTGCTATATCAGGTGATTGGTTTGCAATGGTTTTTGCAAGACTTTCTTTTTAAGACATCAGAGGATATATTCCAAACAGGTCAGGCATTAAATTGCCTGTATATAAGTGTTTCTCTTTGAGGAAAGGCTTTTTTCAAAACTTACATAAGCACAAAGCTGAGGTGCAAACCTACATAGTTTTAAACTCCAACAATTTCTATATTGCTTTTATTTTCCAAATACCCATTTTTTGCTCTGATGTATTGAAAAAACAGACTGCACAAATTAAATTATAGTAACAAGTGCTGAGAAAAATTACAAGTTTCTCTAAGAATGTTTAAAGTGTTTTTAAAGGCTGCTTTGTCTGATTTTTTTTCTTACAGTACTTCAAAGGGTCGCTTTAGATTCAGATATTTTGAAGCATGTCTCAGTAAGGATGAAGATAATATTCTGCGTCATGGAAAATGAACAGATGTCTATTTTAGCTTTAAGTGGCTGTAGTCTGAGCGTCTAATGTGCTTAGTAGTTCACCCAATTTATTTTGCTTTGTTCATTGCTTTTTAATGATATAGTTGGTGACTGTGCTTTGGAGAGACTGAAGACAAAGGAATTGGTTAAGATTTCAAGCTACATGGAGTTTGCAGAAAGATTTCACTAGCTGGAGAAACTGATGCTTTGTGTGCTTGTAGTGCACGGAATTTATGTATCCTAGGAGCCTGGCTCCCAGATGTTGAGTGTGTAACCTTAGCAGGCTACCAGATAATAACACATACCCAGTATGATATTAGACCATAGTATCACAGTATTCTTTGAGTTGGCAGACCTGAGTAACAAGGGTATGGGTCTGTGACAAAGCAACAAAAAATGTCATGTGCCTTGTGAATTGCTGTGTCCTTGACAGTGGACACAGCCTGACCTGTTCCAGTTGCTGTGCTTGGTTCTGGATTGGTGTATGCTTCTATCTGCTGTAAAAGCAAAAACTGCAGGAGGGATGGAAGTAGCATTCAGTAACCGGGCTGAGTTGGTCTGCTTCAACTACCTTTCCTTTGTTCATGTTAGCAGCTTGTTAGCAGAGAAGACTCAAATGTCAGGCTTGTTCAGTGAATCTTTACTTCCTCTCATAATTACAGAAGGAGTGACAGGTCTCTTCAATTTCTGTAAGAATCAGAAAGTGGTAGAAACAATTTTTTTCCTCTCAGATGAGATATCTTTTTGAAACAACTGAAATCTTGATAGTGTGAAATAAAAGGGAGGATACTACTTTTAGATTCGTTTTGGTTCTCTTTGGAGGTCTAAGTAGGCTGTTCTGAAGATGCACTGTGTAAGGGTTCACTGTAACTCTGCATGCCACGTATTTTAATATGCTTGTGTCTTGTGCTCAGAAGAAAATGCATTGGGTCAAGGTAATGGGAGTCTAGCACAAAACAGAATAATTTGGGGTTTCTGTGTCTGGTATAAAGCACCCTAAAGTCAATGAATCTGATAACTAATAATCTGATTTAGGTGATGCTAGAACTGATTGTGATATGTCCCATTCTTCTCTGCCCTACCACTCTCCTCCCAGTTCCCCCTCTTTTATCTATACTTGCTGATTAGTCTGAATTGCACTTAAGACAGATGTATAGATGATTAAAAAAATTTTAGGTACAACTTCTTTCTGGAGCTTTTAGGAAAAATCCATAAATGATTGAAGAGTTAAAGATGAGGAAAGACTTTTCTACCTTTCACAAGTTTGAGGTAGAGGAAGGACACATCTAAGTTATCTTGAAATAATATACAATATAACAGGATAAATTGTAAAGACAACATACTATAACAATATACATAACATATTGCTCTATATGTAACATATATAATATATAACAATATAATAGGTAACAATCTAACAGAAAACATAGCTGGAACAAAAAAAGAGGAAAAATGTTGAGTTCCCTAGTTACTAGTGTAATAAAGTTGAGAAATTATAACTGTGCACTAAAAAGAGGAAACATAATGTCTTTTATATTAACATACTGCTTGTCTCACTATGAAGAAAACCATTTGCAATTCTGAAGAACCCTTCTGTGATTAGCAGTTTTCCTTGTTTCAGGGCCTACAGGTCAGCTCTGGAATATACCAAAAGAAGCCTTGGAATATTTATAGATCTCCAGAAAAAAGAGGAGGAGGCATATGCTTGGCTACGGGCAGGAAAGATATATTATGTTCTGAGGCAGAATGAGCTTGTGGACCTTTATATTCAGGTATGTTGTCAATACTTGCAGGCATGGACTTGGTGTCAATGTGGTGTGGAGGCATGGTAAGAGTAAATAATTGAAGATAAAAATTCCAAAGACTTTTCCCATTGTTCTGAACATATAGGCATCCACTGAAGTATGTGGGGAATTAGTTTCTTGCTTTCATAAAGGAATTAAAATTACTTTTCTCCCGTTGTAAAACAGAGTGCTACCTTACACAGTAGAGTGTATACAGGGCTCGATATGGCAAGATCTGAGTCTTAGATGGTATAAAAATATGATCTCTAACAAAATAACCAGACATCTGTTAAGATGCTTGGAAAAAAAATCTACAAAGTATGAAGTCATGAAATGAGTTCATGCTTAAAATGTACTGACACACAATATGTGGGGCCACTTCAATGAGTTTTTCTCTCAAGTTATGTTTTTGAACACTTACAAGGAAAACTGAATGCATGTGTTTACAAGGGACTGTGCTGTAGGCCTGTTAGTTTTCTTTTACAAAATGATTTTACTGATAGCCCCCAAGTCAGTCACCTGGTGGTACAAAAGCTAAATCAGCATGTGGGATGATTTTTCCCAGCTGCATTATTTCCTCCAAGAGGGGGATTGTGTCAGGGACATGCATGTGCATTTCACACTGTGCATGTATGGAACATGGTATTTAGAGCAGAGTTAGTGCCTGCCCTTGAGGGAAGTTTCAAAACAGGAATCTGCTCACTAAAATTTGACCACTGTGATTTATGCCAGTGATTTGTGTAAAAACAGCATCCACAATGTGATTCAATAGAGTCCTTAGGTGCCTGAAGCCAAAACAGGTAGAAAAGAATCACTCCCTTTGTCCCTAGGTAGAGAAAAGGACTTGTATTTACTGAATGCAATTATAAAACTGAAGAACACAAAGCTGAAGTAAGATTCTTAATCTTGCCTCATGTAAAAGTCATATTTTTCATTACTATTTATCCTGTCAATAACTGAGTATCCTGGTGTCCTTTGGGGAGGATGCATGCTGCCTTCCATTAAATCCTTTTTGCTAACAAGGCATGTATTTATCCAGGAGAAAAGGAAAATGGATCTGCATTTATTTACAGAATTAATTTCACAGGCTCTTAAATCTGCAGTTAGCAGTATCTAACTTGCAATTTGAATTTATTTCTGATATGTTTTAGCTAATTCAAACTTTGTATGTGGTAGCTATCAAATACACTGTTTTTGGAGTGTCCTGTGCTGACAAAGGTAGCAGCATACTATCACCAAATAAAAACAAGGCTTTTGTTTCTTTTTCAGCAGCTGCCACTGGCTTGCTTAAAAGCAAGGTACCAAAAGAGACATAAAATATAGCCAATCATTATAATAAGAGATTTTAAAAAATCTTTTTCCAATTGCTAATACTTACGATTTTTTTTTGGCATGGAGTAACAAAGATTTAATTTCTTTCCTTCCCCATTCCTTGTTTTCTTTTCAGGTTGCTCAGGATGCTGCTCTTTGCACAGGAGATCCACATTTAGGAATGGAATTGTTTGAAGCTGCTGGAGACATATTTTTCAATGGTACTTGGGAGAAGGAGAAAGCAGTGACTTTCTACAGGGTTTGTGCAGTTTTTCTGCTGTGTTGATAGTTATGTACCTCCTACCATAGCAAGTATTCTATAAAGACTGAATCTTTGAGCAACTGTTTATAAGCTATTGCAGCTGAGTATTTTGTCATGGTGTTAATAGATATCACCTGTTTCAAATCCTCTTCTGGTTGCAAGATATGTTCTAAGCAAAGAGCAAAGTGAAACCAGAAATTGTTTAATTTGACATAAATGAGAGCCTGTCAGTGCACATCTTGGTGTTCAGCCATACCGAAGGTGCTGTTGTGTGTTTCAGGACAGGGCTCTCCCACTTGCTGTTCAGACTGGCAATAAAACCACTGAACTAAGATTATGCAATAAGCTGGTGGAATTGCTGATGAATCTGAAGGCTTATGAGGAAAGTCTGGAATATGCAAGAGCAGCTCTCGTGCTCAGTGTAAACTTAGGTAAGACTAATTTCCATTACAGCTGAATATGAATGACACCTCTAAAAATAAAACAGAACTCTAAATTTAAAGTTTTCTTCCCCTGAATTCAGTAATTTCTTGCCAGGATTTCATAACAATGCTGTAATTGCTGTTTTTTGGCCTCTATTCAAGAATGAGCAATGTATTGCTTCCTCTTCGAACATAAGATCAAGTGGAAAACCTTTGATAGAGCACAGAATCGAACCTGGGATTTTACAACCAAACTGAGTGTGCTTCTAAGAGCTAAGATATAGTACCCATGAATAATATTCTCCTAAGTGGCTTTTGAGTGTCATAGACTTTCTGATTTGCTCATAGCCCTGCTGGTGAACTAACATGGGATGAAAAAAAATCAAATGATAGGTTTAGTTTCAAAATTACTATTCTTCAATTTTGGGAGCTCTTCAGGTTATTAAGAACCTTCTCAACTCAAGCAGACAAGTCATTTTGATCAGTCTGAAAAGAATATTTTTGTCACAATTTTTTGTGTAAAATATATATTGGGCAAGGGAGTCTTTATTCCCATTACCTTTCTTTCTTTCATTTCTTTCATATCAACTTATTTTTATTCTATGTAAGTATGCACTGTGGGGGTGTGTGTGTGTATATATACATACACACACATATACATAAGAGATGGATGTACTTATTTCTTAAATTCCCAGACACTGTCAAATCCTACAGCAGGAATTTCAGAAATTCCATAGGATTTTTCTTAAAAAGCAGGTTTTGACCCTGTATCTCTTAAGCAAAAGTATTTTTATTCAATAAAAGCCCAGCAAGTTAAATATAGAAATTTTAAAAGAGTAGCACAGATTTGAGTACTGTGTCTATTTTTATCCTGACTCATATGTTATCTTGTTAGGAAATCAGCTAAATGAACGAATAGCTTACCATCGTCTGGCTTCCATCCATCACCACTTGGGTCACTGTGAACTAGCTGAACACTTTTATTTGAAGACCTTGTCCCTCTGTTCCTCTCCTCTGGAGTTTGAAGAGGAAACACTATACTATGTGAAGGTGTACTTGATCTTAGGAGATATTATATTCTACGAGCTTAAGGTAAGATATTCTAGTAACTTCTGTAGCAAATTGTTACACTGAACAATGTTTCATAGAATCTGGTTCTGCTGTGTTCTGGTTTTATGTGTTTGGAATGCAAATGATTAAGTGGGAAGACCTACCGAAGAACAGAATCTCTATTACTCTTATTAGATACTCACAAACCTGAGCTCTGCAGTCCTCTTGCCCTGGTTGTATTATCTTTGAGTCTCTTTTTTCAGGATCCTTTTGATGCAGCAGGCTATTACCACTTGGCACTTGCTGCTGCCATGGAGCTGGGCAATAAAAAAGCTCAACTGAAGATTTACACCAGACTCGCAGTAATCTACCATAACTTCCTTGTGGATCGGGAAATGTCTCTCTTCTTCTACCAAAAGGCAAGAACCTTTGCAACAGAGCTGAATGTTAGGAGAATAAATTTAGCTCCTGATCAGTGTTATAAGAGTTCATAAACATTTTTGGAAAATGTAGCCTGTCTACTACAGAAGTACCTAGAGAAATACTGCACTGGCTTTGTAGCAGGATGCAGACTGCATTCAGTGACTCCTCATCTGTGTGCTGCAAACTGGAGCTCAGCATCCCAGACTAAATTACCAGTTTGTATGAAAGTGATCTACATTTTGTTGTCTTTAAAGATATACAGTCTTGTTGTTTAAGGATCAGTCTGAACTAAAACCAAAACCCAACAGTTTCTTTTTTAACTACACTTTGCTTTGCTGTATGTTTCTGCCTTGCTGGATATTGGAAAATGATGAATGCATAGATGAAACCAAAAATACTTAAAATGTTGTAGAAGAAAAACCACTCAATATGAATTGTGGCTTTCTTTCGCTGACCTAGCTCTATTACTTTTTTTTGACATCAACTAAGCATATCTGCACAAGCATGTCGGTTGGGGTTGAGAATTGGGTTGACCCAGTTCCCCAGATACCACCCCTCATTTTCTGTCAAATTAATCTACTGCAGTACTTATAGGTACTAGTCAACCTTATCTTATAATTCAAGAAAACATTTATGTACACATTGTAATAACTAGTTTCTAGAACGAAAGGCTCTAATAATATGTAAGTGGTGGTTTTATGGATTTCAGTAGTGATATGAAGGCCTCCCTTTCCTATTTTCCAAGACAATTTGATTAACTGCTCTTTTCAGAAGAATTGCCTATTGCAGCATTTCCTACTGTGTTACATAGAACCAAATATGGTTCAGAAAAATGTATTATTTCACTTTAGTTACAAAACAAAAATCCAGATTGTTAATTTTGATAGTTCTAAATCTTTGTGTCTCAAAACGTTTTCATACCAAAGCTGTGGTAGAAACGCCATATTAGATCAGGCAGCATATTTTAAGAGGGAATGTCCATGTCTTATTGTGATAATGTTGCAATTAAATATTCAGAGATATTTTGAGATTATGCCTTTTCATTCTGTAAGAACTTTCTACAGAAACAACTGGTTTATTTTATGCTTAAGAGATATTACAATGAATGGAAGTATGGAAGTGCTTTTGGAAGCTGCACATACAGTCTCACAAACCAGATGGGGCTGTTGGCTACGTATTATGTTTGTTTATACTGTCAAGCCTGGGGAAAGGTGAAAAACACACATTTTTTTCTGATCTGTGTATCTATATAGTCTCATTGCCTTGGTTTTTTGCCTAAGAATCTTTCTTTTCCTAAAATCTGTCATTCAGAGCATGCTCTGAGTTCTTTCTATGTATACGTTTAGGTATCTGATTTTTGTTGCCTTTTTGACCTTGTGAATTCTTTCAGTTTTTTAACTTCTTCCCTACCAGGACAGAGGAGATATATATGTAAATACACACACACATATATATGTATATAATAAACTGACACTGAAGGTACTGTCCAGGGAAGTAGGATGTGCATCTTTTTCCTTGAAGTTTCCATGGTCTATGTAATGAGTAGTTGCCACTATAATGATAACTGTGACCATTTAATTACCCTAAAGAGATATGACTTAGATAGACAAAGTAACTCTCTAAGGTCCTGCTCTTAGTTCAAAGTCCAGAAAGTGAAGTGGCATTTCAGTGCTGTATCTCTGAGGCTAAACACTTTGTTATTTCTGGAAGGTTCTTTAAACAATAAGCATTTTGTTTGCTCGTTTTGTCTTTTGACACTGCAAAGTTGAAAGTTTTAGTGTAATGATGTCTTAGGAATGACCTGATGAGTTAGATTCATACTGGTGTCATGTTCCACTAAGCACGGGAAATTAATTATCCCATACGCTCTTCATTTTCTTGTCCTGAAAACTCAACAAAAGTCCTATATGGTCTCTGCAGAGTTGTGAAAAATGTGGATGTTGTTCTCTGTTCGTTAACTTACTTTTCAGTGCTTGATTGTCTATTTTCCATTTCATATGGCTTTCAGACTAGATAAATTTATAACCCCTTGCTGGCTCTGATTGCTGTAATCATAGGCCATCTCTTTGTATTCTGGGAAGGGAAGCTGCACTTTAACTGGAATTCAATTCTGCTCATAAAGCCTATCTTCTTCCTTGCATGGCTACTTCATCTTGTTGCCTTGATTCCACAGAATTTTTGCTTTCATAGCAATCTAATTCTATATTATTAATTCACCCTCTAATGTTAAATTGTGCTTAAGCAGTATATAGTACATGTAATTTCTTGACCATTTCCTTGAAGCCAGTAGAGCAGCATATAAAAATATGTCTGATTTTTGAAAAGGCAGGATTTGAATTCTCTCCTTGTTCTGATGACATGGGAATTCTGTTTTCCTACTCCATGGGGTTAGAGTGCATCACATGTAGAGGATTCCAAAGAACTGCCTTCCTATTATACGTGTAAACAACATTTTTTATTTTTAAAGGCTGCTTAAAAATATGTTTGATCTTTAAATGCATCTTTTTGTCCAAGAAACACAAATCATTTTATGATTCTGAGATAACGAATGCAATCAATGCATCCGAGCAGCAAATCTGGAATTTACAAGTTCTGGGAGGAACTGAATTTGGGTAAAAGATTATACTGTTAAGTTCTGTTCATCCAGTCAGGGGTGATAGGAGTCATCTTCCCTTCAGGAGACATTGTTAGGTGGCCCTCTTTAGCATCAGAGAATGGTCAACTGTCTGCAATGTAGAATTTCATAGGTGGTTGGGATGAATTTATTTGGTGAGCTTCCTGGTGCAAGTCTTATTAAATGGAAATCTGTGTGTTTGAGATATTATAAAATTCTGTTTTTCCATAGCTGTTATGTAAATGATCAGTTTTGGCCAGGTAACTGGTAGAACATTCTTCCAGCTTAACAAAGCAAAGAGGCTGAACAGCATGGAGTCTAGATACCTTTTAGACAGGGAATAAAAAGCATACCTCTGCAGAGTCTGTTTGTTAGAAAAAACAGTGAGCGATGGGATGTTTGAACAACAAATGAAAAACCGACATAGGAAGCACATGATGGTTCAGAGGGCTTCTACCCAGAATGAGTTATGTAGTTGATCAGTAGCAAATTTTTATATTCTTAATGAGCCAAAAAGCCCTGCTAAGCTGTTAAAAGCTCTGCAGGAACTGACACACTGTAGGTATTTCTGCTTGATTTGAAATAACAATGTTCTGCTTCCAGGAAGGCATGAACTGTGAGCAGCTCCATGTCTAGAACCTAGTCAGATATAGAGCCAGATACCTGTGGTGCTTTCTCACTCAGCAATGACATATTCCCAAGTGTCAGCCCTTCATTTTTAAAATGGGATTACAGAGAAGGAAATTGTAGTGATGCTAACATGGTTATGGAATACTTAATTACTGGAAAGAATGTCCTCCATGGAAGCTCCTGTTTCTGAAGAGAAAAATACGGAGTATTGAACTCAGGAGGTTAGGGGCCTGTCCTCTCTATCTCTCTTGGCTCGATAAAAAGAGATGCCAAATTCTGCATGTTGTGTGTATACCTGCACAAGGGACTGCAGTCCTGTCCCTTTTCACGGCTAAGCAGTTCACTTTGGCATAATAGATGGCTGGGCTTCATCTTCCACACTCTGACAGCCTTGCACCTGTACCTCTGCATTAAGTAGTGTCTGGTGTGGAAACTGGTGCACAGGATTCCAGTCGCATGGTGTGCCGTTTTACAACACGAGCTTCACTGCTTTCTCGTGTCCCCATTTTTGCAGCTTTGTTGTCCTGCTTGGAGAAGTTAAGCCTGTCTCACGCTGGTTTTCCAGGACCCTGATCCCCTAAGTCGGTGTGAACAGTCCCTGTTTTGCAGACCCAGCTCCAGCGCTGGTCAGCCGAGCGCCTCTGGCCACGCGGGGGCAATCTCTAGCTTTGCATCAGTGCCTTCCGCCCGGAGCCTAACAAAGGAACTCGGAAAGGGGGAAAAGTAGCTCATTTTCTCCATCACCCTTCTTGTCCAGCTACAGTATCTTAAAAAAACCCCCAAACAACCCTAACGAAACCACGACCCTCTTAAAAAAAAAAAAAAAAAA
>VZRZ01007938.1:909531-1053549 GCA_013398175.1 Climacteris rufus
CTCTAAAAACTCTAAGAGCTAAAACTCTTCCTGCCCCTGTACCAACCAAGGCAAGCGAAGTGTAGCGCTCTCCGTCTCCCCAGACAGCATCCCTCACAAAGGAAATATGCTCCAAGAAAGCAACAGAGCACTTTCAGGGAGTAAAAAGAATTGAAGATAATAACTCTAAGCTACTTTGAAATGCTTTAACTGACTTGTTCACAAACAACCTAGAGAAAGTTGGCTGCTTGGAGGTAGTACACAGATTTATTTTGTAACAGGACCACTGCTATGCAAGTGCACAATACTGTGGTAGAGAAGAAACCTACTGAATGAGGTTAAATGCTGAAAACTGTTGGTATTATTTTTAAATTATCGACTTTTGACATCTATTTGTTTTGTCAAGAGAAATGTCCCATGAATTTTTTACATGAGCCTGGTGCTACAGTATTCTAGGCAGTGACATTAAAAATACTTAACCTAAGGAACAAAGAACTTTTTCTGAAGATGTACCAAAGATATTAGCAGAGTTAGTAGATGTTTCCCCACTTAAAATAAATCGCCTGGCTGGTGTTTTTCTCTGCTGAATACTAAGGAAATGTTCCTCTAAATATTTTGCTTCCTTTGTTTGGCCACTTCAGATAATAAAGGTAAGAAAAATTAATTTCACAGAATATTTATCTCACTCTGGCACTTTAATCACTGGGTGGCAGGTTAAGTTGCCTTTTCACTGACATACTAAAAAGATGGTATCTTTGCATGAAAAGGAAAACTAAACACAATTACTCTGACTTACAATATTATCAGACTTGTATGCCATTTAGATGTTGAATTACTCTAGAGAGTTATGTGCTAGGAAACTCTAGAAAATTGTCAGCAGGTGTTTTTCCTGATGTAGCAGATGTACAAAATCTGTTCAAAGTAGCCTTTCTTTGCCAACTCAACAGAAGGAAATTTCACCATTGCATGGAAAATATTTAATATTTTGCAAGTTGGAATGAGCATGGTAAATGGAGAATTTTTGCCTTTCTAAAAATAACACTGATTCTTTCTGGATCTTTCTTGATGTATATTTAACACTATGGGCTGGGGTGTTAGACACTAGTGTTGTATCAATCAGGTTATACACTAAAGGAGAGAGAAACTTCTCAGGAGCCAATCCATCCTAAGCTGGGGGGAGACTTTATCAAGAACCATGGAATGTTATCCTCCCGTTCATATTTCTCTTAAAATGAAGATACATTTTTGTGTGCCTGCCTTTGCTAAAATATGCTATGGGTGGATGTTTGAGATGCAATACACCTGTTTCTTTCTCTGCCTTGAGAAGAAGATTTAACTCAGTGCCAGTGCAACAGGGTGCTTTTTGTAATACCAAAAAGCAAGAGCATATGGGTACTTGGAGATACAAGTGAACACCTAAGAAGTGACTGAAACTAGACTTTAACCCTAATGTTGGCTCCTTTTTTTGAGTTCTTGTACAAAATGACCTTTGTTTATGAATAATTGGGGGTGGAGGTGGGTGTTTTTAGGAGTATTGGGGGACTTAGGTGTAGTGATATACCAACCCCCACAAGTAATTTTCTGCATTTTTCTATAATTTCTCTTTAGCAGTTCTTATCCATTTAATAACAGACAAAAACCTTCCAAATCCAGATACACTTCTTTGGTGGCAATACAGCAAAGCATCGATATTTCCTTGAAATACAAATGTAAATTAATTACTTTTAGTCTACATTCCTTTAAAAAGTATCTTCAGCCTCAAACAACCTATTTTTTTGAGGCAATTTTATTCCCAATTCACAGAGTCACAGAATTGGTAGGGTTGGAAGGGATTTCTGGAGATCATCCAGTCCAACCCCCTGCCAAGGCAAGTTCACCTAGAGCAGGTGACACAGGAACACATCCAGGTTTTGAATGTCTCCAGAGAGGGAGATTCCATGACTTCTCTGGACAGCCTGTTTCAGTGCTCTGCCACCCTCAATGTAAAGGACTTCTTTCTCATGTTGAGGTGGAACTTTTTTGTGTTGTAGTTTATGGCCACTGTTCTTTGTCCTGTTGTTGTGCATCAGTGAAAAGAGTTTGGCACCAACCCCTTGGCACATGCCTTGGAGATATTTGTACACATTTCTGATATTCCCCTCTCAGTCTTCCCTTCTTAATTTGGAATTAAATTACTGAGCATCAATGTAAAATGGGGTCAGGATGTTTTGTCTCATGTTTTCTAAGTTGATATTCATATAATCACAAAATGGGTCAGGTTGGAAGGGACCACTGTGGGGCATCTGGTCCAACCTCTCTGCTCGCTCAGGATCATCCCAGAGGACATGGATCAGCATTGTTTCCTGCCAGGTCTTGAATATCTCCAGGGAGGGAAATTCTGCAACCTCTCTGGGCAGCCTGTTCAGTGCTCAGTCACCCACACAGGTGACTGTAACATTAGTACAAACCATGCGGAAACATCCAAATTATAAAGACACAGGAGAGTGAAATAAATACATCCACTCTATGTATGAAGCTATTCCTTAAACTATTTCTGCTTGAATGTTTAGTTCTTGGCACAAATCTGTAGTTATTTCTTTGGTAGATTAAAGTGATATGCACTGCAATTTTCTTTAAATCTTGAATCTTTTTCTCGTACTGGTCAACCATTACATGGTATAAAAACTTGGTTAAAAATCATGCATGCTTGTACTGATGAATTGAACTCAAGAGAAAACCCTTGTAAATTGCTTACTAAGTAGTCTGAAAACTGTTTTCTTTTATGCTCTGCTGTAGGTCTGTCAATTATACACTGTATAAAAGTTTTTTTCTGTTCTTCCTGCATACCAGAGATAACAGCAGTCTTACATGCAAACATACAGCTGAGTAAATAAGTTGTTCAGCATGAAATAATGATAATTAGATTACTGTTATTCTTTCTTCATTATCTAAAATATCCCATTTTTAAACTTATTGATAACTACAAGTTTCTTAAAAGTTTGGAAGATTTGCAACTACAGGAAACTTCAAGAAAATTGAAGTCTGTGTCAACAAGTATCTTAGCCTAAAAATCTGTCCTTTACAAACAAATTTTAATTTATGTCTTTGTTTCTGACATATATTTTCTTCTTTCAAAGTGGAATTTTTGTGTAGAATCACATTGCTATTACATATTTCCTTTTTCTGCCTACCATTTGATCAATGTGTGTAAAGTTGCATCTGTGACTTTCTGGGTCATTAAAAAGATGACACACTTTCTTACTAAATCAGAGAACGGTTGTCCTTATTGCATCTTTTGCCAATTATGTTTGCTCTATTGCTTTCCTTCTTTAGACATCATTTTTACTTTTAGGTCTGCCAAGATTTTCATCACCCTTGCTGGTTTCTGGGTGTCTGCCACATACCAGTTAATGTTGGAAAAAAATCAATCCTATTTCTAAGAATGAGTTTAGAGAAAAGTGTACTAATTGGTCAATGTTTATTTTAGACCAAACGAAGTCTGGTTACCTGTTCACTGTTAAGCTTTAGTGACCAGGAACTTTGCTTTACCAGCTAAGTGTGGCTGCTTTAACAGTATGCTTTCTCCTATCAAAAATTATTCCTGTCATAATCTTTTAAAGAATTTTAGCTTGCATAGGAAAGATGTTTTGAAGCATACTACAAAAATTCTGTGCCTACTGACTAAGCATCATTTCCTTGCATCTTGAGGGGTGAGCAGTCTCTGCCATGTGTACACTCGGTGCTTTGTCAAGGGTGAAGCAAATAAACCTACAAGACTTCCAAGAGAAAGTAAGAGAAAAGCTTTGAGAAGTATGAACAAGGGTTATCTTCAGCTCAATATGAGGAAAAATGCCACAGGAGCTACTTTTGAAGATGCTGCTACATCACACCCAGTCTCCCATTCTCACAGCAATCACATATTAGAAGCTTCAGAATTCTCTGTTGCTTTTTGTTAAAGCCATACTTTTAAACTGGCAAGAGGTAATATTTAAAGCAGTGCACTGAGCATATTTCTCTATGGTTTTACTCTTTGTTAATGTGCAAATACCTGCAGCTTTGCAAGCTGGTTTTCTGTGCTTCTGAACTTTACTTTAAAATCTATACCTTGATTATCTAAATCTATTTGTTGTACTTTTCTGAACTCTCCTCTATTTCAAAATTATTTTTTATAAACTAGTCCTATATTAAATATGTTGGAGATGGTTATGGCAAGTTAAGTCCAATGTAAACTTTGAGCATTTAGAAGTATTTATATTGCTGTCTTTGGACCTCTGTGTTCATAAGTTGTTTTTATTTTACTCAGTTACTGAGACAGGGAATTCTGATTTGTACAATATGGCACATTCTCAGTTCACGTAAATCAGCCAAGCTCCATTAAAATAAATCCTCAGATCTGGATCAAATTAAGAATTTGAGATTTGGCTAACGGTCTATATCTAGCACAACAGTCCCTTGCCACAGGAGATAAAAGCTGAATGCTGAGGTCCTGCAAAAAGGCTCAAGTTTGAAGGCACTCATGGAAACGGTGAATGTGGCCTGAGACTGAATCTTCCTCCCATCTGGGAGCTGCTGAGCAGCTTTGCTGTGTGTTTTCCTGTGGGAGAGTCTGGAGAAGTGGGTTACGTGGGCAGGGATGGACTGGGGAGATTTCCTCATCATTGTGTTTGCATTAAACCATGAGATGCACTTCTTCACAGGATGTAGAAGTTTTGGCATATTCCTACGCATCCTTCTTGTTTGTCCTCTCAGTGACCTTTCCCTCCCCTTTACTACTCTACAAAATATTAAAGGTTCTACTGGAAAGCAGGCTGCAGAATGCGACACGTTTTACAGGATTTGGTTTATAAGACCTGCTAGAGAGGTCTGATTCTGGAAGATGATCACAAGTGCATGCTCTAAAACCAGTCTCTCACTTTCCTTATAGTTCAAGATCTTACAGATTTTTTTTCTTTCTGGAAAAAATCTATAATCCTTTATTGGCTGATTTGTATTTCTGTAATTAGAGTCTTCTCCCATTCCACAATTCCTAAGCCAAGCTGCTGTCTGCTTTGTTTACACTTTTATGAAGCTAATATTTGGATGATTTTACTGGAGTGTGAGTTTGACAATTTCTGCTTGGATTCTTCCTTACTTTTGTCATCTTATGCAGAAACCTTCCACAGTTAGTCTATTAGTTAGGCTACACAAGAGACTATCAATGAGAGGATAATTTTATTGTTCATTTAATTTTCAATACTGGGGAGTCAGGAAATTGTAAAACTGAGCTGCCAGTTCTCCTGAAGTAAGGATAAATATAAGGGAAACTGTGACTTTTTTCTCAAAAGTTGTATCAAGCCATATTTTCACATATTCTTTTGTAATTTCAGAAATTGTAACTTAAAGCTGAAACAACTTAATATAAAGGTTCTGATTAAGCAAGCATATGTATTTTCAATATCCCTCAGCTAGTTTAAAATACTCTTGTGAACATCTAGCTGAATATGCATCTAGGCTTTTATTAAAGTAACAATGCGTGTGGGATATTCTGCAGTGGTTTTCCACTATGGTCAAAGTAGTTTGGAGAATTTCAACATAGCAAAGCCAGTCTAATGGCACTTGTAGATCCTCTTTTTAATTATTATTTTTTTATCTAATACAGCATTACTACACTGTTTTTAATGACTTTATTTCTACTTTAAAAAAAAAAAAAAAAACCAAGCATAACCTCTAGAATAAATTATGCAAACAGTTCTTTCAGAGAACAAAAAAACTGTTAAATCTGTGCATTGGACAAGCACAGGACAGCAATGAATTTTTAATATCTTCATTGCATCTTCAAAAGTAGTGTATTTTTTTTGTTGTGGTATTGATTAGATATGCCATAGCAACTAAAGATAAAGCCATTAAACTCACTCCTGTGCTACCAGGAACACCGTTTAAGCAAAGAGACTCAAATTGGTAACTGAAGAATGTGCATGCTAATAAGATTAAAGAATTCATTAGCTACATTCCCATAGGAAATTCTTTGTAAAAATTACATACATCAAAAAAGTGCAAAATGTACAAGAAAAAGTACTAAAATAATTACAAAGAGATGGAAGATTGCAGAATTATAATTTGGTATAATAGGTCTGTTTTCCAGATCTTAAGTACTTTTATTACTTTACTCCAAGTCTGAAGTTCTTCATGTTTTTATTTTTTTTTGCAAACATACAATTCATGTTAAGATTTTAGTCCTACCTTTATGTGGCTTTAATTGACTGACATACATACTTATTTTCATACAATAGAAGGAGGACTGGGACACTATGGAAGATACCTGAAACAAAGATAATTGTTACACCTTATGGAATAAAGTAACAAAGTTACAACCTTTGAGTTCCCCAGACCCATAGGTTCAGTGAGCTGAGTTTAAGTGTCTGAGATATGTTCACAATCTTGGCCAATGCCTGAATTCAGGCATAAGAAATAAGAGTCTGTTGATTTTTACTATCGTGTTTAGTTGCTGTGTCCTGCATTACAGGGTGTGGTGGAATATCAATGTTTGAAATAATCCATATCCTGAGGCAATACTTCTGAGTAAATGGTGGGAAACAAAATGGAATAATTTCATCCAACTTTAGAAAACATCTGAAACTAACCTGAAGCTTTTTTCTTCCATTTAACTTCTCCATCTTCTAAGGGGAGGTGGCTCTTTGCTGGGTGGAATAAAGTATCACTTTTCATTTGGTCCATGCTCTTCTGCACATTAAAATAATGTTCATTCTTTAAATTCATCTTTCATGAATGAAAACAAACTAATAAAAGTATCTGGAATAAAACACCATGCAAATAAATTTTCACTATTATAGAGGCTTAAATCATGACTTAGAAGTAGGTTTATGTATTTATAATTGAACTTATTAAAATAAAGGATCTTGTAACAAATTTATTTCACACATCCTTTTCCAAAGAACATATAAATTTGGTTCAATCCCAAGAGCCTACTCTTGGATGGAATTCCTTATTATTAAAAAGAGTCTAGAAGAAAAGTGCAAAGTGTCTGCAGTTTGGATTTGACAACAACATTGCAATTATTGGATTACTATTGTCCTTACATTCATGAAACTTGTCCCAGCCATTTACCACCTTTCCTCTGGAAACCCAAGGATCTCAGGAGTGGGATTTAATAATAGAAAGGTATAACATATACCACTGCCATAAGACTGACTGCAGGAAATACCGAGATGATGGTAAACTGTCTTTGAGCTCACATGTCAGATTTTTCTATGATAAAGGCTTTACTGGGACAGTGGATGAAGGTGAAGTAATAAATGCCAAGTTTTGTAAAGCAGTGTCTCTTCATACATCCTCTCGTACGGGAATACATGATGTAAATTTGTGATTTATGAGAAATTGGAAAACAAGCAGCTGAGACTTCACACTACCAAAATGGAAAGGATTTCAAACAACCTTCCTTTGAAGAAATCTGTATGTCTATAATTTGCCTTTAATGGCAAACTGGAATGGGGCTAACTATAATGCTGAGGGCAGAATCAGAAGTGAAATATCTTTGGTGAAAAAGAAAACTTTTGTTAAAGGCCTGTGTTATAGAAAATAGGTGTGGAATGGGGAATAGCTGACTGGGTAACAGAGGTGGATGGGGGATTGTAATGGGTGACAAGTCAGACATTGATAAACATTTTGGCTGTAGTACAAAAATGGCAAGCTTCTAATCAGTAGAAGTGTCATGGACAACAGAGAGAAATTTATTCTCTGTTCAGTGAGATCTTGGGACTGTATCCAGTTTAGGCACAACTCAACACAAGAAACATCTTGACAAATTAGAGTACAAAGAGGAACAATAAAACCGATAAGAAGTTTAGAAAATAGGAACTTTAAGGAAGAGTTGAAGGAGCAGTATTTGTTTAGTCTAGAACAGACTGAGGGCAGATAAAACAGGCTTGACAATGTAAAAACCTTTTGCAAAAAAGATGGTTCTTCTCATCTGCAGGGGAAAGGAACACAATTGATATTGTATATTTTTATAATAGAAGGAGTACTTCATTAAAGTACCAAGATCTATCATACAAGGAGGGTCTCATTCATTGCAACTTTTAAAAAACAAATTAAAGAAATATTATTTTAATGTTTGGTGTCCTGGCTGTAGGTATTTCTACCTCAGGGCACCAGGGTTGCACTAGATTCCTAGGGATCCTTCTGATCCCTTGCATTTGCATGCTTTCAGGATTTAATTTGACAAAATAGAACAACTTTAGCTGGAAGGATCAAAAGACTTCCATCTGTAAATGTCCCAGACCATAGTGGATAGAAGCCAAAGGAGATGGTGATTCAGACTCTTTCATGTCTAGTTGTCCAACCACTAACTAAAAACGTTGTGTTCTGTAGGGATAAACTATGCTTACATGACTAGAGAGACAGAGGAAACCTGTTTTCTTTCAGGTTTTTAAGGGTATAGCCATATCTTTGGCACTGTCAGTGCTAATGTGCTTGTGACCAGTGACAAAGCTGTAAGTGTCACAGGATTTAATCAGGTTGAAGGGTTCAGGAGAGACTTTGAATGGTGGTTATACCAAAACAGTGGATAGATGCTTAGTAAGGAATGCGGTATCCTACAGTGACTGAATGGGCTTTGGTATACCCAAGCTGAACAATAAAAAACCTTTTGGGAAGATTTAGCTTTTTCATTGTATTATTCTTGTGCTCAGACAAGCTTAGTGCTTGTGAATGAAACTAGATATGACAGCAAAAGAGACAGACATAATTTCTTTATCTGTACAGGCAGAGCACAGGCACAGCATGAAATACATTATGCTGAAAGGCTTTCTCAGTTTATGGGAGTATAGTTTAGTCTCCAGGCTGATGCAGAAACAATTACTTACAAAGACTGATGATTCTGCTATGGGTGCCTGTCCACTGGGAAACGAGATTGGAAGGAGTGTAGGCTAATGAACAGCTGCCACTAACATCTTGGACTTTAAACCCATAATTTAGAACAGAAATGTAACATCAATTGCATGTTACTGGTCTGTTCAGCAATTCATTTCCACTACTAAAACATTTTTATAGGCAGAATTGTTTCATATGCACATTTTTATTTCAGCTGAATGTAAGACTCCCTAATTGTAACTGAAAAATGAAGCTACTTGCAAAATTTTATAATATTTATCAGGAAGAATCAGATGTAATAGGGGGTGAAGCATGACACAATCTTTTCCAGTAATTTTCTTGTTATTTGTTTCTTCTGGTTTACATCTCTTTTCCATCCACCATCCTCAATGAAAATATTTCAAATTACTGTTGTGTGGGCTAGGCAGATGAATGGTCAGATATTCAGCACCTGACAATAAAGCTCCAGTCCTCCAAACTCATACTTATCAGCTGTAAAAGGAATCTGAAGTCCATAGACACTTATAATTTTGGCCATTGGATTATTTGACTAGATGTTCTTCCTGTGGTATAGACTTAATTTCTACATCATGAATAGCTCAAACCTCAAATCTGAGTCCCATCAGAATCTGCTAACAAGATATTCCTTTGCTTATTTTGATTGACACCTCAATTCAGAAAGCAGTTTCAAACTTAGTTAAGAAATTAGTCTTTTAAAAAGACTAACATGCAGACTAACATGCTGTCCCTTACTGTCAGGCACTGTTAATTTTGGGTAAGAGGTAATAGAAAATTGAGCAAGTTCTATCAGTATGTTCCAAATAGGTCAATAAGATTGTGAAATCACACAAGGCCTCTCTGGCTTTTTGGTTTACCATAAATTGATGGGCACCACTACTGGATATCTTAGTACTTATCTGAAGTTCCCAGATAATCATATGTGGGCTTTGCAGTTCCAAGAGCAGGTCTTCATTGGAAAAAATGTTTTCTTTTGGAAGAGGAAGTCCCATCAGTAAAACAATGGGGCAATTTCCATATGGCTCCCTTTGCTGGGTCTCAGTTGCATGTGAAGTACAGTGATCCCAGTGTTGGAAACTTCCATTACACGTCCAGCTGACTTTGTTGATTGTCCTACACTGGCCTTTCAGCTTTGGGCACTGTGGCTTGAAGTTGAAAACTCAGGCAAACACCCTGAAGCATAAAAGACAACTGCTTTTCCAGTGACTACAATGTTTCTCCAGTAACACTGCGAAGGTTACAAAAGTGCAGTCAATCATTCCATGGTATCAAATCAGTAATAAGTGCAATAAATTATTTGTATCACTCCATAACTCCAGAAATCTAGATTTATGAGATCTTTCTTGTGGTTAATTGGCAGAATTCAAGCTACTGTGCTAGTTTAGTCACCTGAGAGATTTGTTGTCATTCAGTTTGGTGTCCTACTTCAGTTATAAATCAAGAAATATACCCTAGAAAGTGCACCATTTTTAGCCACTGGGTTTATCACTTTCATTGCCAAGGAAAATATTTTCAAATTTGAAAAACATGCAGGCTTTCTTTTCATACTTGCTGAAAAAAAATTTCCACTGCTACACAAACACAAACACACCAGTGAGCACAAATCCTCAATGAGGTAATGGCAAAGCTCAGAAGCAAGAGTACAAGAACTGAGACTTGCTTATGTGAACAAAAAATGTTAAATTTATAGGCTGGGTGCTGACTGCTGTCTTCCACAGGTGCTAGACATAATTTAGCAAAGAATTTTTTTAATGATGGCATATATTTTTAAATTCTGTTTCCTGTTATTTATAGAATATGCCTGTCACAAGACCTTGATCCTAATTGCTGTCTTCTGATTACTCTTACTGAGCTACTTTAGTGGCTATCCATATTTGTGCTTGAGACTAGAGGACTGAAAAGGCAGCATTAAGGCTGTGGTTTCCAATCATCATATTTGCCGTATATGCCATAAGGGAGGATGTGGTCCTGGTTCTGTTTTTAAGAATAGGCAGCCCCAGCCCCTTACTGTAAGCAGTTCAGATCGGAAATTATTTGAAACTATTTCTTAAATTAAAAATTACTTTCCTTTTGGTGAAAAACAAAGTATATAATATACTGGGAAAATAAAATATTTAGTGTAATTTTTAATTTTAGAAATGTAGAGAACTTTTTCTCTTTTTATAGGACCAGTGACTCGGTGAAGAAAGAAGAGTGAGATCAATAAATTAGTTTTTTATTAAATTTTAAGTTTAAAATCCAATAATTCCAAATGCAGCTTCAGGCAAAAAGTTTATTACCATGCATATAAAAGGAGATGGCTTCAGGAATATTTTGTCTGTGGGTTTCATAAAAACAGATTTTTGAGGTAAATTTGATCTCTCACTAATGGAAAATTTCTGTGGACTTGTAAGACATTTTGAGTTATGAAATGATACCAGTGCTGATTGTATTTGTCCATGGAAAATCATGACCTACCTTACAAGGCCTAAGGGAAAGCAAAACAAATCCCATTTTTCTGTAGGAGAGAACTATGAAGCTGGTTGGGAGAATAACAGCTTGTGTGAATGAGTTTCTAACCTCTCACATAAACAGCTTCTGGGATCTCTACAAGTATTACCCAGACTTCAACAGAGCAGACACCACAGAGAACAAATATTCTCAAAGCCTGCAAAGAGAACAAAAAATTGCCCCTAGGAGGTCTAAAAAGAAATTCCAGGACACATATGTCTATATACTCTCATGTATTTACACAAAATTATCTCTGTAGAATTAAGACCATAATGCTCTTCCCTAAATTGTCATAGTCTAATAGAAGAGGTGACAGAACCTACTAAGAATTAGAAACTATTAAAAATAGCTAAGGATGAATGTGGGCCAAAGAAAAAGTCATACCATACTGAAGGTTCTAAATGAGTAAAGAACATATAATTAAAAAAACCCAACCCCTCCCTCCCCCAAAATAAAACCGAAACAAACCCAAAAGCCTCAATCCCCCCTCAAAAAAACCAAACCAAACCAAAACCCCCCAAACTGACCATCGTAAGTACCATAGCATGGACTGCAGAAATCACTGTTTCACAGAAATTTTCTTGCTACAGAAATTCAGAGCTTTGGTCTGTCTTTCCATTCAATGATCTGGACATCTTTGACCCTAGTTCTGCATACAGCATTCTTTTCAAGAGGAAAAGCCAGGATGGGAAGGAAGCCACACGCAGGTCTCTTTCTCTGAGACCTTTCACAGTGATGTCCTAAAAATGCTTACTGTGAACAAAGCTAAAAAAATATAAATATAAAGAAATAAATATAAAGAAATAAAATATATTCCAGTGTAAGAGACTGGGGTTATTGACACATAATCACGTCTGATCGGTTTTCTATCTGCAGGAAAACAAGATACATATTGACTTAGATATGTGATGAATTAAAGGGAGCACACTTCCAAGCCCAGCTGAGCACTGCTTTATCAGTCTTAGAGAAATGAAGGAGACATTGCCAGTGAGCTAAGGAAAATGCAATTCAACATTTTTAAAAGATAATTTCTGTCTTCCTATGGACTCTATAGTGATAGCACTGGACTAATGAGCCGAATGCAGAAAAAGTTAGAAAGCATACTGAAAAACAGCTGCTTGAGCTTATTTAAAACTATGTATACAATCAAAAAATGGTAACAATTTATCTGTCTATAGCATGTCAGATAATTTCTAGGTCAAAACCAAAATGAAAGACCAGAATTCCTACTACAGCAATATTTTCCGCTATGCTCCACTGTAACGTGGTAATTTTTTGAAATTATTATTGTATAGAATATTCTCCTATCTATCAGGGTTTCAAATTCATCGTTGAAGAGGCCTGACCCAATGCCAAATGGAAGCAATGTAAAAACTACAACAGACTTGAGTGAGAGTTAAAACAGTTCTTGGAGGAAGAAGCCTGTTGTGAACAAAGCTGCTTCCTTAGGGTACAACTTTCCTTGAATGGAAGCAAATTGTCACAATTAGAATTTCATTAACTGCTGTGGACCTTAATGAAGCAGACAACCTGAAGGTCCTATATTACCTTCTCCATTCTGTGGCAAAGTATGGTCACTAAATCTCATGTAATCTACTCATAAGTACTTCCTGAAGGACTTTTAGTAACATTCTTAAAAGAAAGAGTGAGAAAAGAAACAACAAATATTTAGAATTAAAATCTGTATCAATGAATATCACACTGAGCGTATTACAGAGAAAGTTGGCAAAAATTATGCAAGTCTTGCTAGTGTTTTCTACAGGAGAGAGATCAGAACAGTTCAAGGTCCTTCATTTCATACACATACACTGAAATAATTTTAAGTTCTTCCTGTCTGAAGTTATACTTTCTTCCATCCCACAATCTGATTGGTATCATCAATTTGGTACTTGTGCAGTGGAATGGAATTGATAACACAAAAGGATCCTTGCCCAACCCAAAGAGTCTATGTAATCAGTTTTTAGCTAACACAGATTTTTCTGCCTCTCTGCTAATCCTTGCTATGCAGGATATGTTCCTTTCTTAAGGGAAGGGATATTCCTTCCATTTAAAAAAACACAACCCTTTGAATGCAAATAAAATGACTAATGCTTCTTAAGCTCACAGTGGTTCCATGCAGTAACTTAAATGAGAGGCTCTTAGTTCATCTGTGACTGAAAACGAAAACCAGGCGGATTAGCTTGTTAGAGTTCTCACAACACATAGCTATGAGTTATGATCGTGGTGGGCAATATATTTCTTTTACAGTTGCCTTCTTTCAAGCTTCTCTTTCAGCTGTTTCATTATATTGGGATTTTAGAAAATGTTTTCTTCTAATCTCTTTCTAAAAAGTCTTATTGAATAAGAGGGAAGGAGCAGATGTTATTTTCAAATGTAAAATCTAGCTAAAAAGATAAAAACCAGGTTTGCTATGGACAATTCATAAACCCCAAATGTTCTTCTACTCTCTTTGCTGTCAAAGGGAAGCCAAATTTGAAAAACAGTTACAAAAAGAAAAAGAGATATTAGTCTCCTTTTAAAATAATATTCTTTGCGTGAATTTAGGATAAATGAATTAATTGTAAAATGCCTGCTCTTCACTGTTCTATGTGCGTACATGAATGTGCCAAGTGAAACAAACTCATCAGAGGAATTTGGTATAAAGACACCAACAGTGTGGATGGCAATGGGCCTTATTAGGAAACAGGCAGCTACATATCCAGCTTGGCCAGGACAGGACAACTGTATGCAAGCCAAGAAGAAAAGCTTTATAAGTGTAAGGAAGTTTTAACAAAAAAATGACATGTATTGCATTTCAACTCATAAATGCACTTCTTTTTATTGTAAAGAGCTTCTGCTCTGAGAGTTCTGGCAGCAGAAGTCTGCTCTGAGTCCCACTCCTGTTGATGCTGGAGTCAGCAGGAACCCTTCCACTGCTGTGAGAGAGTGGATATGCTGGATTGTCCAAAATGCTTTAAGAATGTCCTAGATCACCCTCAAATTTCTTTGAATCTGATAAGCAGTGGATGCTCAGTGCCTGGCAGAAATTCCTGAAAATGTCTGTCAGGACTCATCCTAGCACCTTCTTTGCACAGTCGAATAATGCCCCAACTGTCACTGCTGTCGTGACTGCCCTGCCTCAACCCACAACTGTTGGGGCAATTGCCAGACCTGCTTTGCCTTTACTTGGACTACAGAGGCTATCAAGTAGTGACCCCTACAGAATTTTGGAGTTCACAAGCTGAATCAAACTCCATTTTCTGTATTATAAAATCTGAGTCTTGGATACCTATCTAGTATCAGCTTTAATAGTTTTATCAGGGATATAGATATCTATGTATAGGACTGAGGTAAAAACCAGCCATTAGATGAGCATAGGTTTTGATTCTTACTAGCTTTGTTTTTATTTAAAATGAAATAATGCCGTCTGGATAGTGTCACTTTGGAGGGCTCCCAAGCTGTTACTTTTATTCCACACAGCTGATCTGATTCCCATTTAAACCCAGGGAAAGACTGATGGTGTCTTTTGTGAAAGATGAACTAAATCCTTTTCAAACTCTCAAATGAAACAAGACACAATGCATGTGATTCCTCTCACCTAACTTCAAGGTCTGAATTCAACTGCCTAAGTATCAGTGCAGACTGTGATTTTCAGCAGTTTAATACATTCAAGACGTTTGCAAGGCTGCCAGGAAAAATGTGGCATATGAGAGAGCTATGCTCTTCTGGAGAGCCAGTGCCCTTTTGCAGGCCAGATAGAATGCAGCTCAAATGGCAATAGATGCATATGTGTGCAACTGGATTGAGTCATAAGTAGTTGCAAAGGACATGTCTACATATAACTCAGGTGTCCAGGCTAATCTTAATATTAATAGAGTTAATGTATCAGTAAAATACAGAGAATTATTTATCTAATCTGAAAGTAAACACCCACATTGGATGAAATTAATTGAACCTTAAATTCAATTTATGGTATTCTTGAAATGAACTAAATGTTCTGCTTGTCTTGAACCACACATTCAGTTCTTCTGTAACTCAAAGTATGTAACATTAAAAAAAAGCTGGAAATTTTAGCTTTCTTAAATTGTAAGGCACTTGCTTCAACACAGACACCACACAAACTTAGGTTATCATCTCTCCAGATTTGTAGATCAATGCAGGCTCAAAGTGGCTAAAATCTGGATGGTAGCTGTGGTCTCAAAGAACTGCTGGATGCTGCAGTGAAAGGGTGGCAGTGATTCAGAAGGTAGCAGTCTTCCCTCCAGGTCAGCACCAAAACAGTGTCTGAAGTGTTTCAAAGAAGCCCTGTAGTGCTGAGGAAGATAAACCTGTCTTGGTAGCTTGTGGTCGATTAAAGATCTCATTGAACATTTCACAAGGGAAAAGACACTGACCTCAGCGTCCTGGCCAGATAATACAACATTGGTAAAACAAAGTCTAGAACATTTTGGGTCTAGTTTTGCATTCCTCACTCTGAGTCAGGTGCCAGAATTTCTCCTGGTGCACTCTGGATTCAAATGAGCTCTACAAACTAAAAGTTTTGGACTTGGCCCCTGGTTCAGCTCCCTTCTAGATCTGTTGTCAGCTGTGCATTGGGAAATTCACCCACAGCAGATGGGCTTTTGTTCTGGTTTGGTTTTGATGTTGTCAGGTGAGTGGGAGTTATTTGAACTCCAAAGACTGAAGTGGAAATCAAAAAGCAACCAAAATCCCAAGTGATCATGTCCACAAGCAGATGTTTTTAGACCACTGCCATTAAAAAGCCTGTATAAGAAAACATTAACTAAAATAGAAAAACAGATTGTTGGCACTTAGTGCACTTCAAGAAAAGAGCATTACAAAAATGGGGGAAAAACATTTTGGTGTTGCTAAATCATATTATTTACTAAATATTGATACCAGATGACTTCCCATTTGTTGATAAAAATATTTAAACATAATAAATTCTTCCATCTAAAAGTTTTTTTGAAGCATATTATAAGATGAGGGATATTTAACAGGAGAAAAACAATAGGAAGGGCAGGTTGGTTTATAAATGAACAAGCAAAACTTTTGAAAATATCTTGAGCAAGATATGTAGAGACAAATATCAGCACAATTCACTGGGTTGGTTATACCCTGTGAAGGTATACCAAAAGAGACTTGACTGCAGTCCCAATCCAAATACAGGCTGGGAGGATAATGGATTGAGAGCACCTCTGCTATGCAGACAGGCTGAGAGTGTTGAGGTTGTTCAGCCTGGAGAAGGCTCCAGGGAGACTTTAGAGCAGCTTCCAATACCTAAAGGAGGGCTGGAGAGGGACTTTTGGCAAGGGAATGTAGTGATGGGACAAGGAAAAATGGTTTTAAACCAAAAGAGGGCAGGTTTAGAATACATATTAGGAAGAAACTCTTTACTGTAAGGCTGTGAGACACTGGAACAAGTTGCCCAGATATGTTGCAGCTGCCCCATCCCTGGGAGTCTTCAGGGCCAGATTGGATGTGGTTCTGATTAACCACATCTAGTGGAAGGTGTCTCTGGTCATGGTAGGGGACTGGCACTAAATGATATTTAAGGTCCCTTCCAACCCAAACCGTTCTGTGTTCTATGATTCCATGATGGCTGATTATTTTGGCAAACTAAAATTTTGGGATATTTGCACTCAGTGTCTGAGATACCAGTGTGAATTTGCACTGAAATGTAGCAGTGAGCTTGACAGAAGCTGCTGCTTTTGAGCTTCAGGTTTTGGTGGGAAGAAAGAACAGGCAAAGCCCTCAGCCTTCTTCTGATATCTGAACTCTGCCTGAGCTGTGGTAAAATCCCATATTTCCCTTGTGTTACCTGTACCCATATCTCAGATGCCATATATGGCTATGGCCTGGAAAGCTCTTCCCCCCTGGTCACTTTGAACTGTGCCGTTCCCCATTGGGTGTTTCCTGATCCCATCTCCCTTTAAAAGAGCCCTGCAGGGCTTCTTCCTTGCTCTTTCTTCTGGGTTACTCAGCCATCTGGATAACTCTGGACCCTCACTATGCAACACTGGATTCACAATAAATGGCTGATATCCCAAGGAAGACCCCTCTGTCTAAGCCTTTTATTCTTGTTGGTGCTAGCACACCACGCCTGGGGAAACTCTTGTCCTAGAGGAGCCAGCAGAAACAGGTTATCTGCGGTAGCTGGGACTCTGTCCTTTGGGAGAGTTATACAACTCATCCTGGCAGGGATCACGCACGCATAAAAGTGCTGTCGCGACCTCAAGAGCATTCCGGGCATTAGCACTTTTACTGAAAGGCAGAACTTATGCCTAAGTTATCTGATATATGCCTTTAGGAACAGTTTTTTCAATATTCCATTGAATATTTTACCATTCAAAAAATTTTCAGCCTGACATAAAACACTATAAAATAAATCTTTATACTGAATCCTTGGCAAAGTTATATATAACTTACATAACTTGACAAATTATATAATTCATGTGAGTTAACTTCGTCACATCCAAATCAGATGTCTGGGATAAGATTCACCTCTTTAAGTGTGGAGCGTGAATGAGGCGGCGGGGAATGGAGGAGACTGTTGCGCTGACCGCAAGCCGCCCAGTGGCCCAGCAGGCAACAAGTTCTGATGCCCCGGCAATGTGGCAATCAGAGTCCTGTCAGCAGCTCTCGGTGCTGCCTGCAAGTAGCTCAGTTGGAAGGCTGGCTGCTGTGAGGTGTTGCTAGGCAACAGGCAAGGGTGAAGAAAGACAGAGGGACCTTCTCTTTGCCTTCTCTTTACAATCCCAACTTTATTCCAGCCCAGAGGGGCAGAGCTTCCAGTCGAGGGGGAGGCAAAGGAGAAAGGCACTCAGGAGTAGTTACAGCCACTTTTTAAATGGGGGTGGAGAAGGGGAGGAACAAAGGGGCAAACCAACAGGGAAATGACGAGGGGTGACAGGGAACAAATCACAAAGGGTGAGGGGAGGAACATATTTGAATCAACCAATGGGGAACCGAACTGAACAGAACTTTCCAGAGCTCAATACATAAGCAATGAAACTCATGAATAAACATAGGAGTCTAAACTAATGGCATTACGGGAACAGAGAGGTTTCTAGAAGGAGAGGAGGAGAGGTTGCTAGATGGACACCCAGTGGGGAGTAGCCTTAAACCTTGGTCTTGCCCTTGGATCCACCCTCAGGGTCGGAGTCCTGGGTGGGGAAATCCACCCAATGGATGTCACTCAGTCCCAAGGTGGGCTGGGTCACCACAGCAGGAAACAAGGAGAGAGATTGTTCAAGAAGCCAGATGAGAAGACAAAGGTAACATTAAACAAAGTAGTTCTGATGAGACAAACTCTCAAGAACTTGGGGAAGTTGGTATTGACAGGTTAGATGGAGAGCCAAGGGGAGCTGGTGTGGATGAGGTGTAAAGAAGTAACAATTATTTCCAGAGACTGGAAAGGGAATGAGCAGTTTTAATGTCAAGAAAAGAGAACACATTTATTATAAAGGGCCAGTAGTAAGGAGGGGTCAAACAGTGGGCCTACCCTGGAACATTTAAAGGAGGGAGTGACTCAGCAAAAATGGCAGAGTTCTGCACCAACAGCAAATAGTTTAGAAATATCATGTGAGAACAGTCTAAAATGCAACAATCATCTTCTTTTTAACTCTTGCTGTTCTGTATAAATGAAATTAAGCCATTATTGCTGTAAGTTACTCTGTGATACATGGTCTACATAGTGGTTCCCAAACATTGATCTCTTGGTGAGGACTCAACCTTTTGGTGTGATTTTTCAGCATAGAATTCTAATTCTTCACTCAGGAAAGTATCCCAGATCCCCAGATGCCTCAGTGCAGAAGCTATTTCAGGCCTGGGTTTGTTTCACTGCAGTGATTCCCAGCCAGCAATGTCACACTTGGCCTGTTTCTGGGATTTTCAGCTACCTGGTTGTGAGGAATTCCATCCCCTCTCAGTTGCCCATGTCTTTGTAGCACCGTGTAACATGAAACACCTCATCTACTGCCTTTGAAAACTGAAGCTCACCCTAATCCTGCTAAAAGTGCCTTCTTCCTTCTCTAAGGATAGCAGGAAGTGCTGGGGAGAGCGGGACTGGAACATAAAGTTTTGAGGCTCTTTGACCTGACTGAATGGCAGCCTGATAGAGAAAGTACATCCATTTGGGACCTCAGTGGTTTGCTGCTGCTGTTCCTGAATACCAAGAATCTAGCAAAACCATAAAAAAACTGACCTGGCAACTCAACCTGCCCAAAATGTCCAATATTAAAAGGTCTGTCTGTGGAAAAGCTTTATGAGTTTGTGCACCACTACAGATAGAATTTTGGAATCCCTGTTTTCTCTTGCAATAACGAACATCACATTACTTGTGTATTTTCAGATTTGATCTCAACTGCAAATACTGATATATTCATCTTGTTCTCTTCCATATGTAGTCACTGCTCTTTCCTAACAACGCTGAAATGCAGCTGCTCCATGACAAGGAAAGGATGAGAAAACAGGCATGCACGACTCCTTGACTAGTAAAATTTTCCAAAGACTGGGCCAGAAGCACACAGAAGTCCTGGGGATAGCAGTAAATATACATTCCCTTGGGTTCTTTGGAGTGGAGAGAAGACCAGCATCTCCTCTTTTTCTCCCTCACATAAAAAATACCCTTAAAATCTACATGTTTTGAAATATATTTTATGCTCTGATTTCACTGTAGCAATATGATTCAGTAATTTCATTATGCAAATTCTTCTAATTCAGTGCAACTATTATTTATTCTTCTTTTATCCAGTCATCACCAAATAAAGCCATGATTTTTTCAACCTATTTGGATAAAGCACATTGATAAAAAATGTGTTGAGATTACTTATTAAACCATTTTTTTCCATCATGAAAAGCTGTGGGAGATTTCCTATACAAGGCAGCTCTTGGCCCTGAATGGAAGAGGAGTGTGAAGCAGACGTGAAAGAGGTGCAGCTCCCATCTGTCTTTCAGAGTTACTTTGATAACGATACACAGAATTTCAACAGGCCTCTATGTAGAGCGGGTGGTGAACAGAAAGCCTTGTCGTGCACACTGGTGAGTTTTCACAGATAAACATCCATGGAGACAAACCAGAGAAATGTGATTAATGAACTGGAATGACATGATCTTGACAAGTACTGTAGTTTGTGCTACAGTGTTTCTTCACACTGCACACATCTGTCACAAACAGGCTCATGAAACCATTTGCTGTTTGCTTTATCTGCAGAAACATTCTTTGTGTGCTGACATCATATGAAACGTGCCAGGGTAAGCAAATGTAGCCCTGTGGCAAACAGCTTGGGCTATCGGTAACACCTGCCTTCTTAACTTGTGCTGGCCAATCATTTCCCAGGGCTGAGCTAATGAAAATGCCCATGGCTTGGGTGAGAAGTGTAACAACCATCTCTGCAGTCCAGCTCAAAGCTAGTCTGAGTCACACGGCTGGGCAGAGACTTCCAGCTTAAAACACATCAAAGGTGGCAGGACGTGAGGCAGCTGCTGCTTCCAGATCAGCAGCTCCGCCTACCTGCGCAGTGTCACTTTCTTTACTTTTTTCCACGAAGCTGTTTTAAGTCAACGTAAATGAGAGGACATGGCCCTTTGGACTGACCTGTGAAGACCACACTTTATCTTCTTGACACTTGTCCCCATGTTCTCCTCTTTATGGTTTTATTCATCTTATCAACCTCCCTACCTTGGCTTTTGAGTTCTGCTAGCTCCTCTCTTATGCTCTCATTCAGTCTTCACAAGGAAAATTGAGCCTATTTTATAATTCCCCTCATTGTGCTTATGTTGCCTTTTCTTTAATTCCTCAGAAGTAGTTCTAATTGCCTATAAGTTTTAGGCCTCTAACTTAACCCAAAATTTCCAACTCTTATAATTTTATGGCAAATCTTGAAAATATGATGTTTTGCTTCAAACATTAACTACTGCAGTAATTTGAGACTTTCCATTCCATAATAAAACAATTTTCCAGTTCTCATTTCACAGAGGAAAGCTCAAAAACACAGCTCCCAGGCATATAAAAAGACCATAAACACACACCCCCCAAGTATAGGTTATTAATTTTAAAATTCATAACTAGAAAAAGGCTCAGGAGTTTGAAAGCTTGAGGTTGGAAAGACTCCTAAACCCACCTTTCTTCAGGAATCTTCCTTTAGACTGATTGATTAGTCAGAAAAATTTCATAAGAAAAACATCGTATACTCTATGCAAGCACCATTTTTATGGTAAATCCCCTAAACCTTTCCAAGTTAAATTGAATAATTTGTCCTTTCATTAAGTAAATACAATGAAAGTTTTTTTGTGAATTTAAACTTTTAACTTTGATTTATAGAATTAATTCTATATTTGTTTCTGTAATTAATTCTACAATTCTATTCAGTCTTCCAGTCCCTGTCCCTCTTGGCATCCATTGAGCAGACCCTCTCACAGAAAGATCAGCTGATATCCAGCAACATCCACACCACCCTTCCACAAAGCCAAGTCACCATAAAAAGATTCATAAAATCTGCAGGCCCCTGAACCTTGTTACCCTGCCAACAAGGGAAAAAACAGTCACATAAAATGGGATGGTATCAAGAAAAAAAAATAGGGAAGAGATGGAAAACAGAAGGAGGTTGATTTTGTGATTTCATAGTAAATATGCATAGTTATAGACTGAATACCTAGTGATACCAATAGTGATAGTACAAAGGGAGCAAGTTGGGTTATATACATGGAATCTGCACTTCTAAAAGAGTAACTGATTTATAAGAAGTATTTTCTTACTTGCTGAATAGAATTTGATATAATACAGCTAGTATAGCTCTATTCATAGTATATCCTCCTCTTGGCAAGATTCTCTAATCTTGCCAATCCTTCCAAGAGATAATACATGCCATCTGGAGGAAATGTTTCTCTTTGCCCAGCTCTCCCATCTGTTATATATTTCTCTTTGATCCCCCCACCCTCAGCATTTATCCTCTGATCGTTCCTAGACCTCAAACTCTAGCTGTTCAACCATTTTCACTTTCAGTCTCACTGCATTTCTATTTGGGTTTTGCCTTGTGGTTTTATCACACTACTGAAACTGCTAGTCTGCAACAGTCTTAACTGAATCCTTCTTCATCTCTTATTCCGATCCATCTCTTTTTTTCTCTCATCTTGAAATTCTGAGTGGGCTTCCTGAACTCATCTAAGGACTTCTGATATCTGATCATATACTCTTTAATCAGGCAGATTGTCTGCATTATGGTGACAAAATCAGAAATAAAGTAGGAAGGGAGTTCAAGATCCTACCTACCCAAAGCAGAATCAGTTCTTTCTGGAGTAATTTCTGAACAATAACTATTGTTGTAAGCTTTCTTGTAAAGAATGTCTTAAAAAACAGAGATTCTACATCCTGTCCATAAAACTCAGTTCCAGTCTACTGCCATCTTTATATTTAAAAATATCAGTCCCTTAATACTGAAGATCTTTGTAATATCAGTCCTAAAGTTCCCTAGCAGCATTTTGAGTCTTTTTCTTCTTGAGCTACCCCAGTGAACATGGATAACAGCTTGTTACTGTCTTTCAGCAACTTTTTACGTGTTTGAATACTCTTATCGTGTCCTTTTCTGTCTTCTTTTGTTATAGACTAAACAATTTCAGGTCTTCCAAGCATAGTTTTAAGGCATATTTTTAAACCTCTAGTGTTTTTACACTTTTGCAGATTTTCTCCAACTGATTAATGTACTATTTTGTAAGTAGCAAATGCAAATCTTCCAACTGAGACCTTACCAGGAGTGATGAAAGAGGAAATATGAGGGGTGAGGTGGTAGGGTCTCTCATAAGCTTAAAAACTTGCATGGGAAACTGTACTGAGGCACTCAGTACCTGTTTCGTTACTGGGTAGCTCATTAATTGTGCCAAAGTGTAGTACTTTTCATTTGTCCTTATTGAATTGCACCTTATTCACTTGCATTTAATGCAGCTAATTTTTTTTTACCTGCATTTACCTGTGTCTTATTTTCTGCATTAAAAAAAATTAAATTTAAATTGTTCTATTTTTTTGTCTTGCAGTCAGCTGCAGTTACCATAAGAACAGTTCTGGATCCAAGTTCTGGATGCTCATATGGAAATGTCTGACATAATTTCTGATGGACAATGAAGGACTGATGACTACTTGGACAGCAGAATTTCAAGACCTTGTGCATTGTGAAGTTTCACACAGATTTTAATTTCACTGTTTGCTTACAAAAATATTATCAAAGATATTAGTAAAATTATATGACACCCACAGCTTTTACACAGTATACAATACCTATTATTCTATTGTAGATTAAATTAGGCTTCTGAGACAAGGTATATTCTTAATCATAATGTCTATTAAGTACTAATTTATGGTCTTCTGAAGGCTTATAATCTGATTTGATTTTCACTCTACTGTGATCTGCCCTTCTAGGTTGATTCTGGCAGTTCATTAAGAGCATCCTAAGGTGAAAGGTATTGGCGCAGCCTAGTAGAAAACATCTAAAAGGATGACTCCTTTAACTCATTCCAGAGAAATTCATTCCCCTTTAATGCACTCTATCGTTTTTGATGGGGCAGGATTTGCAGGATATGTGTATTCATAGGGATACATCAGCTGGGATTAAGTTATTTGAAATTCTAGGCAGTTGTTCAACAGCAAAGAAGTGCATGGAGCAGAAAGAAGCAAAATCCTATTTACCTTTTTATGTTTTCCTCCGATTCACTGTAGCCATTTATGGCAAGAATAAGGAGTTTCTACGACTCACAACCATTTCCATATGACCCTTTGTTCCACAAATTCCAATTACACACACAAATCTGTGAGCTAGAGCAGATGCAGTGTGGGTCTGGCAACATGTCTTGGTTTGAATTGAAGGAGATTTTCTTTCAGATAGCCCTTCATGTACTGAACTGATAGGAGCTGGTGTCACTGTTCTCTTTGGAGAGCTAACAGGAGGTAAGGAGGTAAGGTATCAGTATTTTCAGAGAACTACAATCTTAGGTATCCTGCTGAGCAGTGACTTGGCCTTAGGTCTGCTGAGCCTCCCTAACCCTCTCCCCCAGCATCCACCTGAGCTTGCATAGTGCAGCAAAGACAGGGGGCTGCAAAGAAGGAACCTGCACTCACAAGTGGGTTTGATCTTTCCTGTCTTTTTGTTTCCTCAAAAAACCAAAAGCTTCTAACACTCAACATAAGAAAACTGAATTTTCTGGTGTAGATATCTGCAACACCCAAAATCAAAGCCAAGTCCCTGTTCTTAACTAGAAAGATTAGAGAATTGGAGCCTCCTACAGCTCAGGAAAAAAGCCTGAAATTTTGTTCCTTGGATTTCATGAAGGGGAAAAGCAAAGGGGTCTTTTATTTCCTTATTTTCTTCTCCATTCTTCCCTCTTCAAACACATATTTTGACCTACACTTATCTCTTTATAAACACCCTCACACATCAAACAGCTCTTCAAAACACAAGTTGTCTTGCTTTGTTCCTCTGGACACCTTTCATTTTTATGAATCAATATTTTCTAACAAAAAAATAGATGCTTATTTTGTTCCCAAGCACCTGCTCAAATATACACTTATCTTTTGACTGCAGAATACCTTATGCTTAATAACAAAGTTTGAAATACAATTCCTCCCCCCACAGCTAGAAAAAAAGCCTGTTAAGACTGTGGCAAAATTTATAGCTTATGATTTCTAGGCCAGTTCTGTTATTAACAGTCTCAATTTCCTCCCCTTAAACATACTAACACAAACTGTTCTTTTAGCTAGAAAAGCAGTGAAGAACAGAGCAGGCTGTGGCATTTCCTTCAGATCATCCCGTCTCTGTGCCAAAAGCCTACCTTTTCTCTCTTGCACCACATTCAATGAGTTCAGAATAACTGAGTATCATTTTTTAAATTGCTTTCAGTATAATTTGAGAGCATTACTTGAATACAATTTTGGATTCATTAACATTTTCAAAGATTATTAACTGGCATCAGTTTCAGCAGAACACAGAAAAGAAAAATTAATTCTGCTTTTCAATTACTATTGGGAATGGGGAAAAGACAAAGAAATTGTCCTTAAAAGTATATTTCTAGAGCACAGCTTGCCTGGCTTATGAAGACACCTGAGAAAGTTCTCACTTTGCTTGAACTGATGTGTTTGTGAAAGTCTTATTTCTCCTCCCACCTCTTCTTTTATTCTGCAGTGTCCAGTCTTGAAAACAAATGGACAGATGTTCTCTTGGATCAGCTTGTAAGGCTTGCAATGTCAGGAGTGCAAACAGACTTTAGCTGTTTAGTTCAGGAAATGAGATGCAGACAATCTGATAAATAAACGGTGTTTATTAGTCCAGTTTAAAGTATGCTTTGGATTTCTATTCAAAATACTCCTACAAGGAACTGAGGATGAATATTAAACATGTGCTCCTAATTTACAGACCTCAGTGGCAGGGTCAGAGGGTCTTTAACTCACACAATTTGTATAGTGAAGTTATAACAGCAGCGAGTGTTTTTGATCTTTACCCAAAGAAACAACAAGAAATTTGAATTATATATAAATTCACTCCAAAGAAACTTATAAGACTTAGGAATACACTGAAATGAATTAGAATAATAGGATTTAGGACCATGTGTAAATTAGAATGTTTTGTGGCTTAAACAAAGAGACACACAGAGATTTAAAGAGCTGGCACACAATTATCCAGTTTGGATTGGGACAAGACAGAATGGAAACTGTTCTTCTACTCAAGCAATTAAGTGTGCTTTTTAATGGTTATGGGGTCATAAATTTAGATTGAGATATCATTCAAATGGCACTTCCTTTATCAGCAGCATCTAGATCCCCAGAGGAGCACTAAAACATCATTTAACTTTTAATTCTCTGTAGTGTCATGTGCCTATTACTCTGTCATGGCTATGTGGCCTACACAGCACAGAAGAGCCCAGCATTCATGGCTCTGATGACACACGCAGCCAGGCACAAGTGGGAACAGCCAGGGACCTTAAACTTGCCCTGCATGTATGCCAGGGCATGCAAACAAGCAAGTACAAAAGGATAATTAACTTTATAAAGAAACAACCAGGACTTCTTTCCTATTGTGAGAAAGAAAAGAGTTTAGAATGCAGTAGGTGAGTTTTGGAGCTGACTCTTGGTATTCTTTTAAGGACATGGCGACTGCATGCTCTGCTGTCCTTTGGGACTTACAAAAACACAATTTGGCCCTCAAGAGAGAAAACAGAGACCCACTGAGTCACCAGTAACATTTGCTGCATTGCTTTGGATTTGAGGCACCTCCCTTCCAGCTATGCAGTAAAGCGTCATTTCCACCAGACAGAGGTGATTCAGAATCCAAGAAACGGTCCTTTTTCCAAGTAATGGAGAACTATTACTGAGTGAGTTATCATTTAAATAGCTTGTAGTGCCACATTCGAATTTTGAATGAATTCAAATTCTAGTGAAAGGTGTTCAACAAGTATCATTGAGCCAGGAAATCTTACTCACTGTTCCCAAGAGGTACACACCCAATACTTGTTGTGACTTTCATTTTTACTCCCAACCTTCCTCTCTGCATCACTCTCTTCTTTTGGACTAATGAGTTTTGGGGGAAAAAGTGTATCTCATACTAAACTTATGCTTATCTGAGAGAAATTATTTCATTTGTAATATTTGGGCTACAAGAAAACAATTAGCAGAAAATGCCTTTCAGATTTTATTTTAATCCTAAATGAATGAGATGCAGACTGATAAGCCAATTATGAAAGATTCTGTGAAACTTCTTACACTCATCCTATGTTGCAAACTCTTTCCAGTCAAGGTGGCTGTATTTCTGTGTCCATATTTGCCCTGGTTTCCTATATTGTGTTTGAAGTGTCCAAGTGTGACTACAGAGATAACTGATAGGAATGCAGCAGAACTATGAAATAGTCTGTAGTCCAATAGCAGTAACAGCAATAACTCACAGACTATATTGTTATTTACTGTTTACTACTTTGTAAATTGAAACATTTTCCCCAACCTCTTCCTTGTAACTGTCACTAAAAATAATTAAAATATTCACTACACACAGCATTCTTGTTTCTTCCTGATCCATGTTTCAGACCACTGTTCATTTTTATTAGTCTCCTGTTTCCTTAAAAGACAAGTTTATATCAAAACACTGATATTTTTCATATTTTAGATACTGTTCTATTAAGTGATTTAGTAAATTTTACTTTTTCAAAGAGTGGCAAAATTTGTTCTATACCAAAATCTTAGTTTTCTTATCACAGGATATGCTATGTCTTTGGCTATCATATATACCTTTTTTTTTTTTTTTTTGCCATAAGTGAGACTGTAGCTGCTTTGAAAACCCAGTCTTGGACCAACTCTGCCTCTATAACAAAGGGAACAAAACACTAACTGGAGCAGGGGATTCTGGCTGCTGCCTTATGCATTCAAAATGTCCTTAATTAGAAGAAAGTATCATAATTTCAACCTTTTTACAACCCTATAGCCTGATGCAGCTGCTCAATAAATTGTGCCTGCTTAAATCTAGTTCACAGGGTCCCATTAGAAGAAGGCCTGAGGTAGTACCTTGCAGGACTACATGAGTTTTATCCCTTGCATGAAAAAGAGGGGAAGGGGAACTGCAGGCAGAAGTCAAGGTTGGATGTGTCATATGCAGCAAGTAAGACTTACTAAGTTTGGTATAGTCTTTGGGTGAGCTATGTCAGAGGTCTTTCTCCTGAAGTCAGTTTAACCTTTCTGGATTAATTAATCCCATACTTGGGTTAATTTATTTGAAAAATATGACTGGTGAAAGTTATGACTACCTTAGTGCAGAAGTGAGTATTTTCTTCATAAAGACAGCATCCATGGGCAAGGTTTGCTCTGCATGTTATGAAGACTGTGTGGGTGACTGGTTGACAGAGCTCAACAGATTGTCTCTTCTACCTGACAGTCTTACCAAATACCTTGTGATTAATAATGGATTAAAAACCCCCAAACCTCAAATATTAAAACTTTGGCAATAGTTTCAACTACTATTGCAGACAAGCTGCCGAATCTTTTATTGAGTTAAAGGATGGTGGGCAGCCCAGTAGATACCCTTTGGCTGTTGGAAAGTGTCTCGTGCAACATGCCGTGATGCCATGTAGAACAAGTAGCTACAAGGACTGTGTTCAGCTCCTTGTGTCTCTGCTTCGTCACCTGTAAAGAGCGATTCGTGTCCAAGAGCCGGTGCGTTTAACTTTACACGAGAGGCCGAACCTTGACTACCCTTTGGTGGCAGTGGCGACAAAAGCCCTTATTGACGCTGACACTAAGGACAAGCACGAGGGAAGGCAGAGAGGCTGCCGGCTTTCTGCCCCTGCACTCACAGAGGTCACAGCCGCTCTCTTCACACATACTTACTCACGTTTATATTTGCATTTGTTTGTGCCACTTCGGACACCCACAGCTACTGGTGTCCAGAGGATGCCCGGGGCCCGCCTCACCCCGGGGCCCTCCCGCTCGGGGCGGTGATGTACCATGCAGACGGGCGGCTCTGCCCCGCCGCGCTCGGCTGAGGGGAGCGAGTCCTCCCCGCTGTCCCTCAGTCCGTCCGTCCCGCCCGGGGTGGAGCCTGCCCCCCCTTCCCGCCCGGGGCTCCCGGTGCTGCTGGAGGCGGCGGCGGGCCCGTCCCACATAAAACCAACCCTGCCGCTCTGCCAGCAGCGTTCTCCCGGGCTCGGCGCTCTCTGTGCCATGGCTCGGCGCCCCAGCCCCGCCAGCTGAGTCCCGGAGCTGCCGCCTCCTGCACGGACCGAGCCGGCCGCGACCCCGCGGCTCCGGCCTCCTGCCCTCCGCTGCCGCTCCGCCCGCAGAAGCCCTGCCCGGGGCAGAAGACCCTGTCCTGCCCGCGTGTGCATAAAGCCCGACTTCCCCTTCCCTCGCCTCGCCGCGACCGCACCTTCCCGCCTCCCGCCCGGAGCCGGGCGAGCTCGCACCCCGTCCTTCGCCGCCGCTGTCCCCGCCGAGGATGCGGGTGTGGCTGCTGAGCCCGCTGCTCCTGCTGTCCCTCAGCGCCAGCCCGCACGCCGCGGAGCTCCAGCTCGCCCGCGCCAAGTGCCCGGCCCGCTGCGATGTCTCCAAGTGCCCCAGCCCCAGCTGCCCCAGCGGGTACGTCCCCGACCGCTGCGGCTGCTGCCTCATCTGCGCCGCGGGCGAGGGGGACTCCTGCGGCCGCAAGGAGGACCCTCCCTGCGGGGACAGCCTGGACTGCCGCTACCCCATGGGCAAGCGCTTCGCCAAGGGCGTCTGCCAGTGCAAGCTCAGCGCCCAGGTGTGCGGCAGCGACGGCCGGACCTACGACAACATCTGCCAGCTGAAGGCGGTGAGCCGCAAGGCGCTGCAGCACGGGCTGCCCGCTGTCGCCCAGGTCCAGAAGGGAGCCTGTGAATCGGGTAGGAGCATGGTGGGGCCTGCCGCGGGGCGGGGGCTGGGAGAGCTGACTTCCAGGGTAAGGAAATTCTTGACGTGCAGTGGCCTAGGGAGATTGGGTGCCTCTAGGGACGGTAAGGAGCTCCAAGGACATGGCACCTCACCCAGATGCTGATGACACCTGCGATGTGCAGAATGGGTGCTCGGGTCCTTTCTGGACGGCAAAAGTTCTAATCCTCGATCCTCAGTGTGGGCTTGGGTTTGGGAGGGTCCCCGTGGGTAGCATCGCTGTGGATGTCTCGGTGGTGTGCAGGTTGCTGCCGCAGCGCTCCTACGACAAGAGGCGGACGCACCTGCCAGATGGCAGCGAGGTGAGTGGAGGTCGTTCGGCTGCCAGGGCAGGGCAGCGACACCAGCCTGCTCCCGTCCTGCCGGTGCCCTTCCGCTCATCATATGGACCGTGACGGCCGAGGTGTTGGGTGGCATCGCCCGTGCAGGTCACGCAGCACAGCCCGCACAAAACAGAGCGGGGATCCAGGAACACTTGTGCTCCGGGACCGTCCCTGGTGGTGTTTGGGATGTTAATCAGATTCAGGGCATCACTAGACAGGAAATGCCTCTAATAGCCAATCAGGGCAAAAAAAAGCACTGAGTAGTATATAAACCACCTAAAACGTAATATTTTGCCCGGTTTGTTTTCTTAATAAAAATGTTTTGAAGTCTTAAGTGGGGGGAAAAAACGCCTGAGAACTTCCTTTACAGAGTAAAATGCTGACACTCAGGCTATCAAATGGTCTTCTGGTTGTAGCAAAATGTTTGAGGCCTTTGCTCAGATCCTGTGTTATGCTATGACAATTTCAGGCTGGATGATTAAACTTTGGAAAGCTTAGTAATCACCTAAGCTAGTAATTTCCTTGTAGTATTAAAATGTCTCTTCATGGAAGTGTTAATGCTGGTAAGTATCTTTTCACATAGTTACTGGTATATTATTTTAAGGGTTCGCTTCTTCCACTTTCCCATAGAGTTCCTGGAAAGAGAAGTCCTATGCTTAATGGAGTTTTAAAACATGTATTAGTGTTTCCATTATGTCAGGTGAACCACTAACTATCCTGTTTATTCATAGCAAACTGGCCAAAATTATTGGGAAGGTTCAGAGGGAAAAGGGCTACTGTTGTAGCCTTTCTATGAATAGTGGAGCTTTCATCATTATCCTGCTCTTGTGAGAGGGTAAACCAGTTCAGAGAGGAAGGATATTCAAATTATGTTCCTGGAGTTCCTTTCAGAGTATCTTGTCAAAGCCAAGAATTGTTCCAGATGCCAGCTTGGAGCTGCAATGATCAGTCTCTCAAGAATTTTGTAGTTATAAATTGGTTTTTGCCTGTTCCTTTTCGCATCAGCATCTATTAGCTTTAGTACTCCTAAAACTTGGTTGAAACTGATCCATGTGAAATAATCAGAATTTTTAACCACAACGAGTGAGCTACCCTGCATCTGATGGCTTGCTGAGTGCTTGGCACTTGGTATATATGACATTTTCTTTAAGGAATCCTCCTAAATCTATGGTTAATAGGCTTAGGAATTTGGAGCTGTGAGGCAGAGGTACCTTTTTTTCCCCAAGTGACTATTTTAGTGTTCACTTTATTTTGGCTTCTTTTTTTTTTTCTCTGAAAACCTCAGCTTAGATGAAGCATCTGGTTCTCTGTTAAGATTTAATTTTTTTTATTCAGTTCTACAGCTGCACAAACTGAAGCTCAAAGAAACCGAGTGTCCTGCCCAAGGTCAGACTGAGTTGGTGGTTGAGCCAGGAATAGAACTCAATTATGGTATTTTTTTGGGGGGGGTTTTTTTTTTTTTTTAGACAATAACATGCAATGGCTGTAATGAGAGGCTTGGAAGAAAGTTGACAGTTTAAAATTGCTGTCAAATTTCTCTCTTTTCCCTATTCTTGCCTGGCCTCAGATGACTTAGAGTTTGAAGGGATAAACTAGTTAGAAAGTAAATGCAGTTTGACTTAACCATCCATTTATTATGACAATCTCAGATAACAGAAGCCTTACATAGTATGACTTGGGCCCTATTTAGAATGTGCACTGACCCTGAGGAGCAGCTTCTGAAATGTCTACTCTTGTCCTTTTCCAGTTGCTTTTGTAGATGCTAAGTTGGATTCTGACTATGATACACCAAGATAGGCTGAGAAACTCAACTGTGGTTTCCTGGTGACAACAGTCTGGTGCACAAGGATGCATGAAAAATTACTAGTAAAGGATGCAGAAGGAAGGGAGGAAAGAGGTGGCTGGGGTTGCTGAGTGATAATTCCAAAATGAACAGAATATAAAAGGGTTTTTTTCCCTTGTCAGAGTCCTGGATTAGCTTGAAGAGCACCATGCCAAATTGCGAGTTCTATACATGGTGTAGTAAACAAGGTGTGTACTGTGTGAAGGTACAGAACTCCATAAGTGATGTTCTACAATATGCCTGTGCCCAGGGACTTCGCAGAGATAGTAACAGGAACAGTCTGCAGAAATCCTGAGCAAAGTTAAACTCCCTGCTGACAAATACTAGGTGTTTTTAACTTTTTCAAGACTAGATGCTTCAATACGTGGGAATATATTCTGAAGCAGCCAGGTTTTTTTCCTGCCTTCTGTCACCTACTGTGTTAAAGACAAGCTATTACAAGCTAACATGTAAGTAATGGTGTAAATACTTATGGAGGACAACCTCTGTGATTATAGACCTGTTCTTACAGAGCCCTGTTTTTCAGGGCAGCAAGTGTAACTTTTAGCAATGCCACATATTGATCTATTAAGGTATCAAGCTCCTCACTCAAAGGATTCACTTGGTCACCTGCAATCTACAGTCAATTTATGTCAGACTTGTTTCTTGAACAAAGGACTGGTTTTGATCTCTCAGTAGAACTTTCTTGGTAAATTCCATTCAATGTTATTTTGCTGACAGTTTCTGTGAAGGCAGTTCAAATATCGAAAGATTTGTATTGTCTTACCCAAGATGTGAAAGCAAAAATTATGTATTTTAAATACAGGTGCTATTTTGTCAGTGGAACAAGGAAAAAAAAAGCTTGATTAGAAAATGTTTGAAATACAGTTAATGTATAAACACAGTCATTGCACACAGTTCTGCTTGGGGTTTTTGGAGTGTGCCTGTACATTAACCCTGCAGATTCAGAGGAACAACTGAGTACATGATTATTTGCATTTATGGGAAGTTGGCTCAGTAATAGATGCTGAAGTCTCCTACTGGTGTTACTGTCATCAAAGCCTTAAAGCTGCCTGCAGCTGTATCTAGGGAAATGTGCTGCAAGGTATTAGCTGGAAACCCAAACTCTAGTCACATTGCTGTACTGCTTGTTTTCCTTATGCCTGAGTTTGGTTTGAGTCACTGCAGGTGATGATGTATATTATATTTGGTATATAATTCACAGTATAGCACTTCACTGCTTTGTATAGGATAGGTAACAGGAAAGGAGTGTTCTCGTTGCATCTCCTTATGAGGATAACTTGGAAAAGGGGGATAACAACCATGTAAAGTCAGTGAGGTGTCTGTGCTAGAAGGCTTGTGCCAGTCTGTCTCAGTCTGACCCTTGTGATTACTGCATTGCACAAGAAAGCCACTTTGGTGTTGGTTCACCAAATTGTTTTCATCTGTGCACAGTAGACATCCATTGTATAAACAAGTTGCCTGAACCATAATGTGGCATTAAACTCACCAAGGCTTTATGGTCAGTGCACAGCTATGCAACTTGATCTTAATGCTGAATTCATCAGAAAAGCTGCCCATGAACCTATGTTTCCAGCAGATGTTTCTGTTTTTTAAGCAGAGACATTATAATCTTTTATTTGTCTTTCATTTCTTTCCATGAAAGCACAGTAGGGACAGTGTTTATCCCTGGTGATCAGATCTGCCAGGTTGCAGTCCTCCCTTAGACATAATAATTTTGCTGAATGCACAAATCTTTTCTGAAGCTGGTTTTTAAAAGGGGGGTGGGGAAACAGCCTCAAAAGAATGAGTTTCCCAGGCTCACAAATTCTTAAAGAATATAAAATTGTGGATTGTAATACAATGTATTGTCTTTAAGAAAGCAGTGAATGTGATTTGATTTAATTCTACAGGGATGAAGTTGGCAGATATTCAGAAATGTTCAGTCTTTTGCGAATGTAAATTGGTCTGGTTTTATTGTCTTCAGTGGGATTATAATGATTACTTCTGCTGAAGTTTTTTTCCAGTTCTTTTCATACTATGTTAACTCTACAGATTTTTTGGAGTTGTTCCTGGTTTACAGCAGTGTTAATGAGTTTGGACTGGGTTTACTGTCTCTGTAAGAAAGTAAATAAACCACTATTAAATGAACTCATAACCTGTAGATAACATCACTGTCCAGGAAAAGTCTTAAACTGATAATAAGGATACTCCTACCTGACAGACACTTAACATTCAAATTCAGTGTAGCTGGAGCCCATAACATTGGAAACATAAGATCAGATTTTACAAAATAGACTGAGAATCTTAAGCTGCAGTTTATGCACTTACATTGAAATCTGGATTTTGAGTGTTCTGTGAGAGGAGGTGGAGACCTGAAGATCTAATCACTTCATTGAAATGATAGGATCAAAGTTAAAGTCTGCTGAAAATCTGGTTGATTTGTGGCTATGGAGCAGATTGGGGAAATCTAGTATTTTTCACTAAGAAATGCATAGACAGCTAAGGACTCATACACCATAAATTTGATTTTGTTTCAAGTACAACTTGGTTGCAGCACCTTGGAAATCTTGGTTATACAACAGCTGGCTAATAGGATTAAATTATGTCTTTTTGCCAAGATAAATTAGATTTTGTTAGCATGAAATAATTTTGAACACACAGTAATAACATGGAAAATGATGCATGTTATTGAGAGACCTTTGAAAAACTATGTGGCAAATCTCAGAGGATCAATGGGTCAGAATCCACAAAAGTGCTGTGAGCTCAGAGCTGTTACATGCTCAGACCAGCAGAGATCCAAGGGCTGTGTGGGGCTCCACAAGGCAGCAGGAGTATGGAGGGGGGACATAGGGAGATAGATGTTTAATTTTATCTTTTAGTAAGGGCAGTAGTAGCAGTGCCTACCAACTAATGCAAATTAAAGGACAGATTCTCAAGTTATAACGCTTGTATTCAGAGTGACCTTATACAATGTATACAGTGTTGTATGTTGCTTCCTTCTTCAGTTCCTCAGGCTGCAATTCCTCCCTTTTGAAATACAGTGAGATCTTCTGATGAAAACCATCAATTTGATAACTGTGCACTAAAATGCTGTTAATAATAACCAACACTTCAGTTCCCTTAAATAGTGGTGTGTGTGTGTGAGTATACGTGAGTTTGCATTTACATCTTCCAGGTCCATAGTTTGAGTTCCTGGCACAACACATAATATGTTCAAAGGTTCTCATCACTGCCAGCTTGCAGAAAATTATTCAAGAAAGGTCACTTTCTGTGATGGCATCTCAACTTTGTGAGTCAGTTTTCACCAGTGTTTGATTCCCACCAGACAAGAGTCAGAACACCTCATCTCTAATCTGCCCAGTAGACCTTCAGCTACACCTTTCATATAAACTCTGAGTGTCTGTTATTCTTGATCCTCCTTTGTTTCAGATTTCCCTTTAATATTGGTGCAGATTTGTATTTACTTTCAGACTTGAGTATTCTTGTCTTCTAACCCCAGCAGGGAGGTTCTGCTCAGACTGAGAAATGTTTTTGCTGTGGTATGAGGCGAAGACAAACTTTGTTCCAATTTTAGCCTTTTCTCTGTATTACTGCGTTTTATTTTCTTCATCTTTTTCCATGTTTCATCCACTACCTCTTTCAGCCATTTTCTCTCTGCCTCCCCCAGATCCTACCTGGAAAGCCACCACCACCCATGATGTTTGCCTGGTGACTAGTCAGGAGTGTTGCAAAACTGAGGTTTCTGGCAGGCATCTTCCTCTGCTTTTGACCATGTACAGTGCTGCAACCATTTGGCCTGGGAAGAACAGTTGAGCACTCAGAAGATGCAAATGAGTTTATTTGCCCTGACTTGCATAGAGCTATAATGATTTGCACCAACTGAAAGCCTGCATTAATCACTGTTTTCCCCCAGTTTTGTGCTAGTTTATCAGCTGCCTTTTGCTGATGCATGGTCATGTCTCTTAAGAGAAACGTGATGGTAATGTTATATCTTGTCAGTGAACACTTGCTGTGTATGCAAGTGTTCAAAGTCTTGTTAGTAGACTTCAAAGGATATACTGCATAATCAGGCAAGCTGCTTGGGAACTGAAGGTAAGATAAATCTTCAGTGGCCTTGTAAGCAAAATAAATAACAGTATATTGTGCTTACATTTGACTGTCCTCTGTGATTCCTGTTTGCAGTGTCTCTTTTAAACTAAGCACTAAAACAAGCATACTCCATTGGCTAAAGGGATTTTTCAGAGTGTGTGAGAATGTAGATAGAAATAATAGACTGACTCTAGTCCTGCCAAGTTGTTCCTTTTGTTTATTCTGTATCATATAAATCTAGCTTGCTAAATGTAAGCATGGTTTCTTTCCATTCAGAAGTAAATCCCATGTCCAGTAACAGGATGAAGAACTTGCAGACTTCTATGAAGAAATGTCTAGTTGTCTTCATCTGGTTTCTTCAACACTTTCTTTCTTGGTATCAGTGCTGGGTCCATTCCATAAGTTCCTGTCTTAACTTTAGATCTTTTGGATACTGTGGTAATGTAAGGTCTTGCACTTTCAGACTTTATAGGTCCTCTAAGACTTTCTCATGAAAGCTTTTTCAGACACTGTAGGAACTATAACTATTCTCTGTCACCCCCTCGTCTTATAAATTCATTCAAAGAATAGACCAATGACATGTCTATTTTGTAAATATGTTAGACTCCATTGTGCTGTAATCTTTTTATTCATCCCAAGTAATTTATAAGTTACAGGGTTTAATGGTAATAAATCACCTGTAGATAAGGATTTCTCAGAATGACGACAGAATTAAAATTATTCAGCCTATGAAAATGTATGAGAACTCTCTTAAACATCTCTCTCTTTTCTGTTTTTCCTTTCTGTGTGATGCCTTGTACCTACTTTACTTTCAAAGACTTGAACAAAGGGCATCTGATGGAGGAAAAGTATATACTTTCTAAAGACAGAATCTGTACCTGGACTCATTACTATGTTTTGTGATCTAGAAACAGGCAAATCTTGAACTTTTAAGACCAGCTGGTGACTTGGTATGGGAGAGATACTGAGTAGTAAGTTCATCCTTCAGCACGAGCTGAACTTTGAGCAAATCTTGATGGTGCAAAGCAGCACTTCTGAAGAGTTGGTATTATCTAGAAATGAGAATTTGGAGCCTCTTTCTCCTGACTAAATGGCAGAAAAAGAAGTGTACCAGATTTGAAAAAGCCCAAAATGGTATTACTGTATCTGTATGTATACCGTATTACTGTATTACTGAGATTACAACTCATTGCTCCCTTCCCCAGATCCCATAGTTAATTTTAAAGCATCAGGCTGTGAACATGAAAGATTGTTATTTGAGTATGGTGATATGTCCCCTATCATATGTTTAAAATGCATGGTTATATGTCCTTGTGTATTAGGGGTTGCAGAGAGTATGACATTCTAGCACAAGCAGTATTATTACTTTGGGGTGTTGTGATGTTGGAATCCAGGATGTTGTGCCATTAGCAGCCAGGATGCTGTGGTATTTTTTCCCCCTCCTCTGTGAGATCTTCATTCCACACAATTATATTCACTCTTCATAAATGCTGTTTGTAGTGCTGTTAACACTGGCTTTTGTCAGACCTTTTAGTAATCTATTGCTAGGCCCAGCTGCATGGGCCACCTTAAATGGGAATCTGCAAATATTTTTAGGTGCAAAGCTTATAATTTAAAGCAGGTTTCTAATGTGTCTACTTAAAAAAATTAGAACTTCAGTTCTAAATGTGGCTGCCACATTCTGCAGCTGTATTACTCAGCACTTGTTAGGCCACATCTAGAATACTGCATCCAGTTTTGGATCCCTCAGTAAAAGAAATGCATTGACAAATGGGAGTGAGTTCAGGAGAAGGTAATGAGGATGGTTGGGGGGACTGGACATAACTGTTGTGAGAAGAAGCTGAAGGTACCGGGCTTTTTCAGCCTTGAGAAGAGAAAGCTCCAGGACGACATAAGAGTAGCTTCCTGTAGGCCAGACTCTTTAAAAGGTGCATAATGGGGGAATGAGAGACAACGCGCATGAGTTGAAACATGAGTCTCAAGTTCAGACTAGATATAAGAAAATCTTTTACATCATGGAGTGTAGTGAAGCAGTGGGACAAATTTCCCAGAGTTTCTGGAGTCTCTATCCTCGGAGTTTTGCAAGTCCGAGTTGGACAGAGCGTTTGAGCAACTTGGTTTGCCTTTGTAGCTGACACAGCTTTGAGCAGGAGGTAGAACTAGAAACCTCCTGAAATCCTTTCCAACCTGACCTATGTGTTTTGGGTAATAATTAATAGTTGTCCTGAGAAAAATGCTCGAGACAATGCTTGTAGACTCCCCAAAAAGTCAAAGAATTTATAGCTGAGTGATGCCGATGTTTAATTTTCACAGGATCAAGCAAAATGCTAGATGAGTTTTGAGCAATCTTTATGACTTTGATTCCTTTTCCAGTACCTGTTTGGAAACTATCCTAGCAGGAGAAACAGATCAATTCAAGATGGGTTTATCTTGCTTACTTGCTAAAAAAAAGGTATTGTCCTATTAACATATCCAATTCTTTCTGCTAGTATAGGTCACCTACAGTCCAGCAGCCCAAGATACAAATTCAACTTCATAGCAGATGTGGTGGAAAAGATTGCACCAGCAGTTGTACACATTGAACTTTTCCTCAGGTAACACTTTAAATTCTTTATGTTTTAGTTACATTGTTTAACAAGGGTCTACAAAGATTTTTCCAATGCATTAACTTTCCTTTTGAATTTGTGAAATTCATAAAATACTCTAAAACATTATAGCAGACTAATTTATCCAGAGAACCACATATCTGTGTGTTTTGTTCCTGTTCAGTATATCTATTCTAATGGGCTTACAATTTTTACAGTGCTATACAATATATACTGTCTACCCTAAAATAAATCTATCTCATCTTTGGAGGTCTCTTCAGCCTTCTCTAAAATTTATTGTTTGTTGAATTATATTTATTATCTCAGTTTAAACAAAAAAAGCTATCTGAAAGGTAAGCTGAAAAAACATAGCTCATTGCTGATTATCCTGCTTCCAAAGAGAGGTGATTTTATTCTGGTAGAGACAGCATTAAGAGGTGGAATGTTGACCAGGTGTAACCTATCTAAACACAGAGATGACTTCTCATAGGAAAGAAATGTACTAAATTTGCTGACCAGAACCTTACCAATACTCAGTGTGCTGAAGCTGAGGTGAGAGGTTTAACACTGAGTACTCAAAACAACCCAGGAGTCAGGTTTAAATGTGAGTGCTCAAAACAACCTGCTTTCAGAACAAATTACTGCAAAGGTTGCATGTGTTCCATTACATGAATACCTTTCTTTCTGGCGTCCTCTCATTTTCTATAGACCTAAGAATTTAATGGAGAATTTTTTTAGGCTTTTTTAATATGCAAAATCAAGATAATCAGGTTTTTGGGGACCTGGCTTTATGCACATCGTGATTGGTCCTTTGGAAGAATGTTACAGATGCTTAAGATCTTTGCATATGTGGTTAAGATTATTTGTTCTTTCTCTGTAAATAAATGTTTGCCCAGCAACCTGCTGGGCACTAATTTTGATACTGCTTTTTCCTGGGATTGGCTCCAGTTCTTTACTGCTGAATAGCCCAGAACTTTCAAATAGTATCTTAACCAGGACCATGTCTTGGAAGAAAGAATTTATGGGCCTTTTGCCATCTTCTACAACCCAGGCACTTTGTTTCCCTAACAAATCTAAGGTCATTAGAGCAGTTGTTCACAGAAAAGTCATAATACTTTGAACAGTTTATAAAATCTTTTAACTCTCTATATTGTAGCACATGTTGTTTCCCACCAAGTATTACCCATTGTTAGTGTCTTTCATTTTTTTCTTTCACATTGCTAGTCATTTTGATTTCTAGACATGCTTTTTCCTGCCAGTCTACACTTGGGCTTCATGATCCCCCTTAGACCTCATCTCTTCCTTTATGCCTCTGTCCAGCTGCAAGTTTCCATCCTCCCCTTTTCCCATTAGAGGATCAGTTCATCTTTCAGCCCTATTATTTCCTGTCATTGTTCTCTTCCAGTATAGAATCAGTAACCAGTGGGATCAGATAGGCTCCTTCTCCTTCCTTTTTTGTCACCTAGCCTCTGTACAAGGAAGTCTATAAAGACAGAGTTGGAAACCAAAGGAAAAGGACCCTGCTGGTTGTCTGTAAACCTCAGTTGATATTTTCCTTACTGACTAAAACCAGTCACAATTTTCAGGAAGGGATCCTTTCTTTGTAATTTTTTTAATTTGAATTTTTGCAAAGTTTGTAAGATTTGTTGTCAAATGCTTTGTTATTTCTCCGGGTGAAGGTGGTAAATGATGTGTAATGTAACCTTCTCTTAAGTTGTGTTTCCATTATGACACATAATTGCTTGCTTTTTGTACAGGCACCCTCTCTTTGGTCGAAATGTCCCACTTTCCAGTGGATCTGGGTTTATTATGTCTGATTCTGGTTTAATTGTGACCAATGCCCACGTGGTGTCAAGCACCAATGCAATATCGGGGAGACAACAACTGAAGGTGCAGCTACAGAATGGAGATACCTATGAAGCAACCATCAAAGATATTGACAAGAAATCTGACATTGCAACAATAAAGATTCACCCTAAGGTGAGTGGCATAAACAGAAGAATGACTTCATTTGGGAACTCTATTTCAGTTTCACTTAGTACAGAGTGATTGGCTTGAATATATGGTTAAAGATTCCTTAGAAATATCTGAGGGGAAACGTACTGAAACACAGGCCTGGAAATTTTTCATATCTTGAAATTAAATTTGTCTTCTGTGCTAGAAACAGGTAAAAATGAAGAAAAAAATGAAGCTCATTTAATGTGTGACAAAATTCTGCTATCTTTACCTGAAGACAGGCTGTTTTTAAAAATCCTTCTAAGCTTTGTGACAGTAAGCATGGACTGCAAGGTGGTGCATAATGTAGACAGTGTCAGACTGGTCAACATTTGGTTTGTAGGCTGTTTCTAGGAAGAGGGAACAGTCTGCTGGAAAACAGGGAAATCTTGATGCCCTGTTTTTCTGGGTGAAATTGCAAGGAACTACTGATAGGTGTTTGTTTCTGAAGACAGTTTAAAACAGGAACCCTCCTGGCATAAGTTTTGGGTATATGATAGAGTGGCTCTTTCGTTAATGTAGTGGAAAGTGTGTGTTCCTAACTTGTTGCTAGTTTTTGATCTTTCCAATCAGGTTATTTTCAAGTATAAACTAATGCTTCTTTCTTTTTCTCTGTGTTTACTTAAGAAAAAACTACCAGTATTGTTACTGGGACACTCTGCTGATCTGAGACCAGGAGAATTTGTGGTGGCAATTGGAAGTCCATTTGCCTTACAGAACACTGTGACAACAGGTATTGTCAGCACTGCCCAGCGGGACGGTAAAGAACTGGGCCTGCGGGACTCGGACATGGATTACATCCAGACAGATGCTATCATTAATGTGAGTACTAGGCAGGTGGTGAGTTTCACTTCACAGTCCTTCCCCACCTATTCAGCATGGAAATGCCTGCTCTGAAAGATGAATTCACTAAGTAAAAGTAGCTTTGTTTAAAGTCAGTGATAAACTCTGCTTTTATAAAAGTCTATGCAATGTCTGCAAGTTGTGTTCAGGCATTAGTATTCTGAAGGGTATGATAAATAAAAATGCTCCCTTCAAGATTGTCTGTGAAGATACTGCATAGGACAGATCCTTTTCATTCTGTAAATCTCATGCAGTAACACATGGTTGTATCAACCAGCAGTAAATCAAACCATTTCTCTCTCTGCTGGCTGAGTTGCTCTGGTCAAGGAAGCTGTAGAATAGAGCCAAAGTTTCTTTCTTCTGCATAGGTCAGAACCAGATGGAGTGGTCAAATTGATAGTATGTGCTTTAGTTTAATGGCAGGACACCCAAGTAAGAACTTAGGGAGGTGGCTGGGGTTTTTGTTGCTGTTCTTGTTTTCCCTTTGCACATCACATACTCAAAACAAGAATCTAGATGTAAAAGAACAAAGTCTGAGAAACAGTTTGGAGTTAAGGGTCCGAGCATTGCATGTTGTATCAAAATACATTAAAATAATGTCCATTCGGAGCAGCTTGGAGGGATCCAAAGAGCTTAAGTGAAGTCCTTGGGTATGTATTTAGTTTTTACTGTTTCTAAAAAGATCACTGCATGCATATCTGAGGTAGAAAACGGCCTGAAATTTTACAGCTTAAATCTGTGATACATAATAGTATATAATTTACATAATATTAACACTTAGTGTTTTACACACACAAAGTGCTTCACAAATGGTTATCATCACAGACTTGTTGAGATAAATTGTACGGGGGAAAACAGAGGTTAATTATTTTTTGTGCTAAGAAATGACATAAAAGGGAGCTTTTCAAAAAGCATCTGTATGATCCAGGAGCTGAACCTCTTCAGACATTTAATTTGAATTACTGTCTTCAACTGTGTAAGGAGAATAGGGAAACTTAGGCAAGATGCTTTAGTTGGGAGCACACACTGACTTGTGGCAGGGGGCAGAATTAGAACAAGAGAATTTTGACTTCTTGCCTATACACATTTTTCAGATGCCTTCCTAGTGTATATACTTAGACATTTCTGCTTCCAAAGCTAATGAGCAGGTTTAGACAAGGATAGCAGGGTGTATCAGATAATGCTAGACCAAAGGAAGACTGATAGCAGATGAGATGAGGAAAATGACAATGAGCTTGAATTGCTTTGCCATCTGAGACCACAAACTATGAAGATGGTCCCTGGCATAAGGATGCTTTGTGCTTAGCTAATCCACTCGTTTTCTCCTGAGAAAGGGAGGAGTTTGAGAGTTGGTCTATTCAGAGCATTCCTGTGGCTCAGCCAAGACTTTCCTGCAGGAATGTGCATGCAGCTGCCTTCTGAGAAATGCTGGGACAGCAGTAACGTAGGGCAGGAGAAAACAGTTCCTAAATGTTCCTAAATGGAGCTATATTGCATGTGGTGAAGTTCTTTCACATCCTTCAAGCAGAAGACAAGTGAATATAAGTCGATGTGCTGAGGAGGGCTGAAATATCATTATCTTGGTTTCTTTGTGTCAGTCAGACATAAAAATCAAGTGTGCAGCCTCTGGTCATTGGAGAGACACAATAAAAGGAACTCATCTATTTATTTAAATTTGAACTTTGAAGCTGTTTTATAAACTTTAATGTCTATTTTATTCTTCTGAGAATCTATAAGGTTTGCCCAGTCCCATCTAAGTGTAAACAGTTTGTGTCTCACTTTTCTGTCAGACATCACTTAGCTTTTGTTTCTTTTGAGTGGTAAGTTGCTGCTCTTGGCTGTTCTGCAAATCTACTCGAAAACTCTGGCCTCATTCAATAACAAACTTGTTGAGCCAACATGAAGATGGACAAGCAGCTTCCCCAGCTCTCATTTCCTGTGGTCCTGTTGCATGTTTCCTTTAAAGGCCATTAGGCATTAGGCAATTTTGGGCTGCTCAGAGCTGCTATATGCCCTCCCTAGAGAGGGATACATGTCTGTGGTTACCAAATCAATCCTTATGTAGTAGCTACCTCATTGCAATATGCTGTTATTAAACACATAAAACACTGTATTCTTCTCCAGTGGAGAATGAGAGACTGTGTTACAAACCAAAGTGATGAATAAAACTAAAACTGCACAAGCACCTCACTGAAATGTAACTTTAAATAGCAATTAATTATTTCAAAACCTTCTTCTAATAGACTCCAGAAGAATCAAAATACTGGTTTTAACTATTTAGTAAGTCTTAAACTTCGGGTCTATCTATGTGGAGTGGTAATTTGCTGACGTCTGTTTCTGAAAAGAAAAAAACTGTAATCATGAGAGCTGTGAATGGGTAGGATAAGACCCACCTGTAATCTTCTGTGATCAATATTGTGTCTGTCAGTGCTGCCTAAGAAATGACCTCCTCTCTTTAATTTACTTGTAAACAAAATACTCTTTGAAAAGAGAATTGCATTTCCTACAGTGAAGTATTAATTTATTGTTCCTTTATGTCATTTTTACAGTATGGCAACTCTGGAGGACCTCTAGTTAATCTGGTAAATCCATATGGCTTGTTTGTGTTTGTTTGTTGGTTTGTTTTGTTTCAAGAACAAGTTTGAAGTAAGTGGGGGAATGTTTTTTTGGAAAGAGTCATAGGTCATACCAGGTTCCATTCGTTAAGCTAAAGGTAGGCAGATAGCCTCAAGCTAATGCAGACTATGCAAATTAGGTCTCAGTTCACACACCATCGAAAAACATTTCCCCATTGAGCAGAGAAAATTTTGCATAGCAGTGAAGAATAGGGGATGTGATAGCAGCAGTTATGCTCACTTAGACTGGGAAAGCTGGGATGCACAACAAAGATAGGACCTGGTTAACCCAAAAAGCTTTAAAAATAAATTGCTTTAAATCAGCACTGGTTTTGCAGGTCAGTGACTTGTGGCTGTAGTGGTAGCAGTGACTCCACTGCCTGCTTGGCAGAGGGAGTCTCTTGCTGAGTGGTGGGATGGACCTTGGATGAACACACTGTACTGTAATCTCTCTGGCCATCACAGCTAAATGAGAAATGGATTATGAATCAAAGCCCAGATCCTCCCTTATAAGTAATGTTTATTTCTTGAGTGATTACAACACTCTAGAATTTCTTACACCAGCTTTTAATGTGAAATGCTAGACAGTGTGCTGAACCCTGTCACTTAGGAACAAACTAATTGGGTGTTGTCTCCCAACAGGATGGTGAAGTGATTGGGATTAACACCTTGAAGGTCACAGCTGGAATTTCTTTTGCTATTCCTTCAGATCGTATCACTCAGTTTCTCTCAGAGTCACATGACAAACAAAGTAAAGGTAAGGTCTGCAAGAAACAGTAACATCTTCCAATTAGCATCCTGATCCCAGTGAAGTCCCAAAAGACATGGCTCTGGGATCCTATTACTGAAAGGTGCAGCATTGTTTTATGGTATAGAGCATTACAGACTTGGAAATAGAAAACAACCTCACAGAAGTGGGAGAGACTTTTTATTACTCAGACCCCCAAAGAGCAGGCAGTATCTGTATAAATCTGGGAAATAGGGCCTCTGAGGATAGTGAGCATACACATGAATCACCACTGTTTCAAATGATCTTGAGAACAGATGAGGTTTAAGGAGACAGATGTTTAACAGAACTTGTTTAAGGAGAGTTATCTTCCTCTTTCATTTATTGTGTAAGCAAAAAGAAGATTGTGTACTGTGGAGAATAAGGTAAAAACTTTTTAGAGCCCATGTTCACAGACTGAGTGTAGTATGTGCATTGTCAATAGAACCTGACCTTTATTTTTTCATGGTCATCTATGTCAGTGCTATATAATCAGATATTGTGATAGACTCTCAGATCTGGTGGAAGGAGGGATGTTACTAATTCATGAAGAAATACGTGGGAAGATGGGAGAGATGCAGAAAAAAAGAAAGACCTCTGTGCTAGAAAGCATATAAACCTAAATATATTGGCAATGCAGTCCTTTGGACCTTTTTTATGTGCCTGCACTGTATCTGTCACCCTGTTCTAGATGTCATACTACATGCTGCACAGCCAAAGCTGATCTAGTAATGCTGCATCCAGGCCAAACCTTCCTTACTCTTTTGCTTGCCAGTTTATCTGTCCACACCCTACTCCTCATCTTTTATCATGAGCGTTGGCTGCTGCTTCTTCTCTTGAATCTTTTTGTTATTAATCTTGTCTTCTCCTGAGTTCATCCAGTTCCTCATGCCAGAGTTTTTTCCCTACGCCATTGTCTTCTCATTGTTCTCTGATACTGTTATTTCAGAAACTTACCTTAGTCAGCAGTTTTAAAGCTGTGCATCTGCTGGTATATATGAGAGCATCACAGTTCTGATGGATCCCTTCATCTGTGTTTTGCTGAATTCTACAAATTATATTGTTTTCACTGTTTTGGTTTTTTTTTTTTGAGGGGAAGAGGGAGGAATAGATGAAAAAAAGCTTTTAAATATATGCTGAGAAGTACCTTTTAAAGCAGCTAACATAATTTTGTTTCAGCCAACAAGTAAAAAATCTTATTTATTAGCCCAGGTTACTGGCTGATTGTTGGTTTCTGGAACAAATAGGTCTGTCTCATAAGTGATGTTATCCTTCAGAACCAACCTGCTCATCCCAAGGGAGCAGGGAGGAGCAATGGCTCAGCCTGAAGGCCTGGCCTAGGGACATGAACATAAGCCTTGTGCAGAAAGCATCCTACCATCTCCTGGTAACTGGAGCTGGAAAGTCAGTGAAGGTTAGAGATGTCACCACTGAAATCAGCCACCTTGCTCCTTCAGGCACTTTTGCCCCAACAGAATGATGAGCCCAGATAAGGATCCAGAGATAGGTTTGCCCATGGAACCCTAAGAAAAAAAACCACTGTGAAAGTTTATCTAGTAGCATACAGATTTTTTTTTTTTTTAAATCATGTGACATTCACCACTAGTCTTACTGTCAGTGTGACTGTCACTGCTTGGTATACCCTGGGCATAGGCAATTTTAATATTTATTGTATTTTTCAATTTTTTTTTGCTTTTGCTTCTCTGAAGTAACTATTGTAATTTTGCTACAGGCAGAATAGTCATTTAAAGCCCTTGATGCAGAGATCAAGTTTCTAGGAGATATTTTTTGTCATATATTTGAGTGTTAGTTTGCATTTTTTAGGCATTTAATACTAGGTTTCAGGTTTATTGTATAGTTGTTATTTCTTGGCGTAATGAATTTATGTAAGCAGAATTTAAGGGATGTTTTTATCATGTTTTCTTTTCTCCCAGTTATGTTTCAGTAGTTTCAGTGGGATCCTCCCTTATGGTACAATTAGGTCATAGAAAGAATTTTGAGGGTATTACCATTTTGCTCTTAATATCATATTGCCTGAAAATGATAAAACTCCCTTAGGATACCACTCTTTCCAGATTTATTCTGACATATTACATACTCAATTGTTTAATAAGCTTGGCTGTAGACTTTTGAATCTCAGTTGATCAGATAACTACCAGTTTTATATAGAAGACGCATATTTTTTAAATCTCATCCATTGTATATAACTGCAAATATATTATCTATTAATGAACAGCAGCAGAGAGGGGGGGAAAAAGGAGAGGATGGCATTTGAATGCAGAATTTGCACTGATTATTGTTATCTATACATTCTGTGTTACCTAATGCATGGGTAATATAGTACCTAATGTATTTTTGACCAAATATTCGCCACATTCTTCATAGAGATATTTGTCTATTGGATGGTCTGAAGACCTTTGCTAACTTTGGGGTTATCAGTAAAAATGTTAACTTCCTTTTATATTTAGGAAGTCTTAAACTGCTGCATGAAGTTAAGTGTCTCCCTCTATATCTCAGTTTTAACCAGCTGTCTCTTCTGTCTTTGCCTCTGGAAGTCATCTAAATACTTAAGCATTGATTGATTTTTTTGTTGGTTTTTTTTTTTTTTTTTACTTCAGCATAATTTTTTAGTATCCCATAGGTATTTCTCAGTTTCAGTCCTGGCCCTATCTGTCCTAGTTTAGACTTGAGCAGAACAGTAAGTGTTTAAACACACATCCTTTAGAATGGAAGACAGCAAGTTCACCATTTGATAAAATGTTAAAGAGAAAATCCAGCCGAAGAAGTAAACTTGGCCCCTCGTATAATATTCGCAGAAAAGTGAACAAACCTTGTTTCAGCTGGGCAAGGAGAAATTGGGGAATTCTGCCTTGGCCACACCCAACAAGTCATTTATATGAATCCTCATTTACATCCCCAGGACACTGTTTAGTTGTGTTGAAACTATATTCTTACCTATGTATTTGAATGATTATCACTCATAATGATTACCAATAATCATGGGGGTGGCTTAGGAGGCTTGCTGAGTATAGATTCAGACCGCTGATTAAATTCAGCTATGGAGTTAATGTGAAAGGGACACTGCACACAACACAACATTATAGGCTTGAGCTGTTTTCTCCTTTTCTGTTTGGCAGAAATGTTTCTTAAATGCTTTCAGGGATGCTCATGTAATCCACAAGATGAGCTAAGTGCAGAAGTAATTAGCAGAGAAGTAGGAGTTTTGCCTGAAACTTGAATAAGAAGTGTAGGATCCATTTCTTCACTCGGAGGTCCTGGTGATATCCCGACCCCACTGAAATCAGCCACGATGGAGATAATTTTGAGCCAGAGTTGCTCAACCCCATAAGAGTTTGAGTGCATGACCCCTTAATTTGGATTTATCAGTTCTTTTTGCTACAGTTTATCCGTCATAAACATTTCTGCCTTCCACTGGTGTTTTTCTGTCTGGTTTGTATCTCTACTTTAGCAGCATCAATAAATACAGAAAAGTTTAACAGTAAGGCCAGTGCTTTCCTTAACAGAAATCTCTGTAAATAGTGAACTGTTTCTAGCTTCTTGGAGTCAGCTGCTCATGACTTTCTATTAACACAAAACAGATTTAAGTTTAAACTCATGGTTGAGCCGGATTTGCTTGATTTTGTACCTCTGGAATTGGTGTTTAATCTAGCCTGGTGTTTACAAAAATTACATGAGATTTGAGTCTCTCTCTCTTCTGTGCTATGCTCCAGCTTTAAGCCACAGTGGTTTCACATTTGCTAAACCTGGTTGTTCTAACATATGAATCTTCTTTTAACTACTGCTGGAACTGCACCCTTGTGATGTGCTTCTGAGATTTATGACTTCACTTTATTCCAGTTCTCTTAATTATTTTTTCTTTTGCCTCATGTTTGCACAAATTGCCAGAATGACAAGTTTTGAGACTTTATTCACAGAGCCGATGTACTATGACAGTGGTAGTTCCAGGTGCCACATACTTTCTGCCAGTGTGACTTTGCCCCAACAACACCATGCTTATGGTTTGGGAATGAAAAACATTAAAAGTGGTTGTTTGTGCCTGTTCAGTTTCTGCTGATACTTCTAATAAAGTGGAAAATTATATTCTCTCTATCCCTGTTGTTGATGAAAGCTTTGGGTTTTGTTGACGAAGTTTGACTTGGGTTAAATTGAATGAAATGGACTTTTGTAAAACAAAAGGTCTGATTTTTAATTTTTTTTTAACCTGTAGTCTGATGTAAAAAATGTCTGGAGAGGAGAAAGAGATAAATGTATTCTCTGCTACTAGAGTAACCCATTGCTCACAGTTTTTAGTTTTGCTTTATACAATAGCTTGCTACTCTGATAGTATGAATTGCTATTTGCAGTATGGCAAACTTGCTATGGAGAGGGAGCAGAAAGCCTTTCTGAATTTCAGTGCATGAACAGGAGGGAAATAATACCCCAACCTTCCTGAAGATTAAGGTAGAGTTAGACTTTTCATTGTGAATAAGTGTGTACTTACCAGATTTAGTCTTTTCCCTAAAGCTTTATGTTTACTTGTATCATTGGCCACTGGGAAATAATTCCTTTTAGCGTCAGGACTTTTCTCCTGTGTTTTTTCATTCTTGCTGTTTTGTTTCTTCCAAATCAATTTCTTTTGTCCCTTCTTTCATTTTCATCTTTCTTTCATGTAAACGTTCCTAACTCAGCCTCTATGGTATCCCCTGTGCTTCTGCAAATTTCTGCCTTGCACAGGCGATGACCAGCAGGAAATTGTTTAATGCAGATAGAAAACTGTGACCAAAGAGTCTAGCACTGATGTGTCTTATGAAGGCAATTTCATTACTTAAGTGTCTACAATGCAGGTGGGAGAATTATCATGTCTGGATATTTTTTAAAAATGAAAAAATTGCATTTCTGCCATGCATACTGGAGCAGCACTATGAGCTAGTTCATGGTCATGCCCAAAGCTCTTGAGACTTTAATTTTGAGTGACTGGACTTGACACTCTTACTATAGTTGATTTTGATCTTGTTAGTTTCACTTTAAAATTGAGGAGAGGCAAACATTTCAGGGCAAAGCAGGGATGACAATTACAGATGTAAGATTGTTCAGAGTATAGTAAATCCAATGTTTAGTAGTCAGTATTTTCAGTGACCGCAGTGGGAATATTTGACATGCATAACATTCAGGACTAAATCTTTTTCTTGGGAGTATTTTTCTTGGAAAGAATAGGAGTTAGGGAAGACTGTGTACATCTCCTTTTTGCTCATATGAGAACCTGGACAAACTCAAATACTATGAAGTAGTTGTGCTGGAACAAGTAAGGGGAAATAATGTTTCATGCCGGATGTAACTAAGTACTACAGCACTCACTTCAGGAAGTCATCAAGCTGCATTTTTTTCATAAGACAGCTGTGCAAGATCATGACTACTAAAAGCCAACTACAAAAATGTGGTGCTCTTCCTGAAGGAGTGAATTTTTATATAAAATTCTTCAGAGTCCTGGCTAGTAATAGAATTATAGAATAGTTTGTTTTGGAAGAGGCCTTTAAAGGTCATCTAGTTCAATGCCCCTGCACTGATCAGGGACTTTTTACTACATCAGGTTTCTCAGAGCCCCATACACCCTGACCTTGAATGTTGAGAGTTGGGGCCATCTACTACTTCCCCGACCAACATGTTCCAATGTTTTACCACTGTCATCATAAAAAAAGTTCTTCCCAATATCTAGTGTCAATCTCCCATCTTTTAATTTAAAGTAACTACCCCTTCTCCTGTCTTAAAAGCCCCCTTTAAATATGGAAAGGCCTCAGTAAGGTGTCCCTGGAGCCATCTCTTCTCCAGGCTGAATAACCCCAACTCTCTCAGCCTATCTTCATACCAGAGGTGCTCCAGGCCTCTGAGCATTTTAATGATCATTTTGGCAAAGGTCTACATGTTTCATTTTCTTTTAAACTTGTGATTCATTCTTTGGGGTAGAAATAACAAACCATTTACATTACAATCAGTGTTACTCTTTTGACTGCCTTTCTCAGAAAGGTGGAAATTTAAATTTCTTTAGATTCCATTTCTACATTTTAATGAGAACACCATTTGGTTCAATTGTCTTTACCAGTTTCAGATTAAATGGTAGTTGGTTATGAAATTTTCCACTTACTGAATTTGTGTGATACTAGATCACAGAAATTTCCTGAAGGAAAAGCTTTTATGGAGTGTTAATGAGCTTTCTCTCTTACCCATAATTCCAGGGAGAAGGATGGTCATTCTGCACACTAAGGCTAATCAAAATTTAAAAATTAACCTCAGTGTAAATGTGCATGGTTTTGTTTAGTTTTGTTAAAGCCTGCTGAATTCTGTTTTAATTTTCAGGTATTTTGGTTCATCAGAGCAGTTATTTTTGTCAGTGTTTGCCTAAACGTCTTAAATATCTTTTGTGTTATTTTCAGATGGGAAGAAACGTTTCATCGGCATCAGAATGCTGACAATAACACCTGCGTACGTATCTGAGAGGGTAATTGTATGATCATGCCTACAAGATGTGGTCAGTAGTGGTTCAGAATTTCATTCAGATATTGTTACAAATCTCCAGAGAATCCAGAAGTGGGCATTGGCTTCTAGGAAATCTGCAGGCGTTTTAATGGTATTGGTGAAATCTATGTTCTGAGACCTGAAAATTCTCTAAATGCTGATAGTGCTGATGGCTGAGGGGAATTAGGAAGAACGTGAACACAGATTTTGGCTCTTGATGAGGACACCAGGTTTTAGGTGACATTTAAAGAAGCTGCTTCTTTCAGGTAGCTGTGAGTGCCAATGACAGATCAGCTGATGGAGGGTTTGGTGGTGCTTTTATGAGTGCCAGTGGAGGCCATCTGATGTGAGATTTGGTGCCTAACCATTAACTGGAAAGTATCTGCTAAAGTGCCAAACTAAAGCCTTCTGCCTCCACATTAACAAAGCCAAAATATGGACACCTTCCTCCAGTTCTTTACTGTCTTTTCTCTCTTACACCGCTTTGTGTCTTGCCATTACCCAGATACATTCTGGGATAATGAATGAGGTCTCTTGTGCTGATGTTCTTTCCCGGCAGTAGGCATGTTTCCAATGTGGCAGTAGACTGCAAAATTAAACAAGACAATTTCCAGCTGGGGTTGTAGTAAAGCCATCTTTGTTTGTTGAGTTACACTCTTGCAGTTCTCCCTGAAGGGTCAGATGCTCAGCTGGAATGAATCAGTGTAATGGCATTAACATCACTGATGGAGAGAAACTCAGTGTTTCTCTGCAGAATTGTGAACACGATGTGAGATTTTACTTCTTTTGTGGCATCTAATGAAGCCATGTAAGATGTCTGCAGGCCTGTTTTCAGAAAAAAGACCACTTCCCTTGGTGTGTTTGCTTTAATCATCCAATTGTTAGCTTCCTCAGTACAAAATCAAATGAAGAGAAGCTGTGTACAGCCATTCTGGCTTGTTTTCCATCTGTGGGACCCCAGTTTTTCATGGCAGACAGCAGAGTAATCGATCCTTGGTTTAAAATCTTTTCTTTCTAGAAATGGGCTTTAGCCCACACTGTACATAGACCTGAAATGATGTCATCACCTCTGAAATGAGAGTATGTTTGTAGAGCCTCTACTATGCAGTAGGTTCCTGTCTTTTTTCTTTAGAAAGTGATGCATAAACAATTCCTGAAGAAAACTTGAGGAAACTGAAGTTTCCAGTTCTTATCTATCTGCTGGCTGAAGTTATCAAAAGCTCTATTGTTCTAGACAAAGACAAATTAAGAATTGTTTGCAAAGCAAAAGAAGCAGAAAAGTTAGCTAATTTCTGCCCTGTCACCAACATTAATTCTTTGGGCAGAAATATCTTTTGTCCCCACACAGCACCTGGGACAGAGAGTGCTCCTGTCCTTGTGCTGGTGTACATGGCCCTCTGTGCTACTGCTATATAGAGCCAAAGTCAAGTTCTTGCAGGGGATGTACAAGACCATTAAGTTTTAGCATGCTTTACACAGGTTTTGCCTCTCTTAATATCTATGTAATTTGCTTTAATCCAAATTCAAACCCCCTACATTTTCATCACAGAACGGTCACACGATTGTTAAGTCTTATTTTTTAACAAAGCTTTTAATTAAATAAGAATATTTGAATGCTTCTGCTTTTGTAGTGCAATCAAATTCTGTATGACTTTGTTCTTCTTTTAGGTTGGTGGAAGAACTGAAGCACAATAATGCTGATTTTCCTGATGTCAGAAGTGGAATTTATGTACACGAAGTTGTTCCAAACTCACCTTCTCATAGGTAGGTAGAGCACATTATTTTCTTCACCACAAATAACTCTTCAAAGAGATACTAGTAGGTAATATTTCCATTTATATTCAAGTAATTTCTCATCCCAGTCTTGATCTGTATTTAAACAGTTACAAATTGTGCCTTTTAAGGTTTAAAATATTTGTGCTAAGATTCTGCTCACATCTACAAAAGTGAAGCATTTTGATATCAGAGGTATTTAAATCCTGGAATCATTTAGGTTGGAAATGACTCTTAAGGTCATCAAGTCCAATCATTAATGCAGCACTTCCAAGGCCACCAGTAAACCTTGTCCCTAAGTGCCACTTCTACCCATCTTTTAAATATCTCGAGGGATGGTGGTACCACCACTTTGCTAGGCAACCTCTTGAAGTGCTTTAAAACCTTTCCTAGGAAGGAGTTTTTCCTATTATCCAATCTAAACCTCCCCTTGTGCAACTTAAGGCCATTTCTTCTTGTCCTGTCACTTGGTAAAAGAGACTGCCACCTCACTACAACTTCCTTTAACAACATTATGAAACAGTAATAGTGTGCAAATATAAAGAACCCCAAATACAATGAACAAATTTGTGGTTTTTTTTGCGAAATACGTTGAATATTAATAAAGAGATACTTGGATTAAGTTTAAACAGGAAATGGGACAACATTCACATAAGGCACTGTCAGAGATGTTACCTGAGACAGTGCCTCATCTTACAGGAAGGGGTATTTTACAGAACAGTTGCAAAATAAATAAAATATTTCTAAAAATGATTTTTAGAAAATCAAAAGTAATAAAAGCAGCTGTTCTGGATTACATTTGAACAGCAAGACAGAAATAATTTCCCAATACTTTAGCTGGTGCACTTTACTTGTCTTGAAATTTTGAGAAGGTTTTAATTTCCAATGCTTGAAATACATATTGGAGGCATAAAAGCATGATCTTGAAAATGAATGGAGTGAAGAGAGTCAATAATGGACAAAAGTCTTCTCTGTTTCTTATTTGCTGTAGTTTTGTAGAAGACAAAATGAAAGCTAGGCTCAGTGTTTTTGCTGTTTAAGAAGAAAATCCTCAATGAAAAAATCCGAGTCTTATTTTGCATTTATTGACTGTTACCCGTTATTTTGTGGTCAAAAGGGTGGAATTTCCCTCCATGGAGACTAAACCAAGTAAAAATTTATCACATCAGCAAAAGAGGTGGTGAATAGCCTTTGTCCTTTCTCTCTGCATTAAATGAGTACTTACTCCCATTTTGCTCTTGTCCTTGCAGAGGAGGGATCCAAGATGGAGACATTATTGTGAAAGTCAATGGGCGTCCTTTGATGACTTCCAGTGACCTGCAGGAGGCTGTGATGAATGAATCACCTCTATTACTTGAAGTTCGGAGAGGAAATGATGACTTGCTATTTAACATTGAGCCTGAAGTTGTCATGTAAACAGAATTGAGGAAGGTCTCACCATAATTAAACTCACTTATCCTGGAACACTAGATACCTCCTTTACAGCTACAGTAATTATACTCCTGTTGACTAATGACAAGGTGGACTAACTTAATTGCCTGAGCCATTTCTCTACATAGTAGCTAGAATGACTTCAATGATGCCATTTATAGAAGATTTAAATTTCAAAGAAACTTAAGAACTGTGTTCTGGGGAGGAGGAGAAAAACAAATTTTGGGTAGAAATGGGGCTCACTTCCAGTATCTCCAGGTTCAGAGCAGATTCAGCTCTGCATTTTGAAAGACCAAAACACTACTGGAAGTTAGGAAGCATATGAAAGGGGGAGTTATTCTTGAACTACAGTCATGGCTGCAGCAGACCCAAGCTATTGCAATGCAAAATTTAGCTTTTTTTTTTATTATTATTATTGTTGTAACTTTTTCGATGTGAACCTATTATTGGCAAAGCTTGTATTTGTTCTTAGTGCTTCTATGCTCCGTGTCAATGCAGGTAGATCAAATCTGTAAATATTGAAAGGAACAAAAATGGTATCAGGCTATAGAGTGTTACACCTAGGTCATGCGATTTTTGGAATATAGTAAATGATTCTTATAGAATTAATGCCTTATATGTAAATCAAAACAATGTGCTGAACAAAATTAAGTTTGAGAAAGTGCACAGTTTTTTAAGAATTTGATACAAACTAGTTTTGCATTTTACTGGTAAGCTTTGCGGTAAAATTGTTACACTACTTTTGGCTTTGATTGTGTATGTTTCTACTGTAAGGAGATTAAAGTTTACACAAATAATGTATTGATGCAAACCTCTCTTTAAACAAAGAGTCTTTCCTGCCTCTTCTGTGTGACTGGAATAGACTCTCCCAAGAGAAAATTTTCATATAGAAAATTGGGCCCTGATGTTATGAGAACCCTATGATACAATTATTCTGCCCTTTTTTAGATTATGTTTAGAAATGCTTTGCACACAAGTCATTTATTTACACTGTTTTTTCTATATTTATGAATTGTGCTTTGATGTCACTTAGAGAGTATCTAGTTGGGATCCTGTTATCCTCAGTTCTGCCTCTATCCTCAGTATGTGACCAGAAAAAGGAAAGAAGCACCAGTAACCCTATTTTACAGTGAAACTTCAGTGTAATAAACCCAGGAGAGAAATTGCTGAGAGCTAAATCCAGTTCTCTAGGTATCCTAACCCAAACAACTCTCTTCCTCCTTAGTGAATATTGCTACCATCACCAGAGGCAGAGGAGTGTTTCTGTCTGGAGCATTTTCCACAGCAAACTGTGCTTTTCCTTGTTACACTCTGATGCAAAAAGGAGTCAACCTTTGGGGCAGCAAGAACCATCCCTTGAGGTTACCATCATGTCTAGACTTTTCTGGTTACACCAGCTGACTGGTGTGTGACAAGCCTTGCATCTTTGGGTTTGTGTGACACCAGACCTGGGGCAAAGAGCAATCTGTTCCCTCCTTGCTGGCAGACTGTGACTGCAACCATACAGTTCAAAGGTGGGTGGGGTATCTTCCTCCGAAAAGTCAATACCATTTCTTTGCATCACAGGCCTGTGCCTGTAAGGCTGGCTTCACCCCAATGCTGTCACCAAACAAAGAGCTGTTTTCAGCTCTCCAACAAAAGATGCTCAGTTGTACCTGTTGAATATTCCAATTCCTTTCTGTTGAGATACAACCTTAGCATCCAGGCTTGCAAAAAGCATACACAGAACTCCTGCTCCCCTGTGCCTGCTGTGGCATGCAGAAGGATACTGTCATGGCTAAAGTCAAGCCTATCCATCCATGTGTACCATGTTAGTACCAACATTTTACAGTTTGTGAGGGGTGACTGTTTTTAACCACTGATTAATACTAAAGAAATAAAAGTATTTCTGAGTTTGTTGCTAATTTTTCAGATTTTGGCTAATAAATTGTTTGGTAAGAAGACCCAGAGAGTGATTAGCTTCTTTTACTGTAAGAGAAGCTTTTGTCTTCCAGTTAACATGTTGCTGATTTTGAAATAAATTGCATAACAGCTCCTATTACAACGATATTGGTTGGAGACTGGAAGTGACATAGCAGTATTAAAAATTGAAAACACTGTTGTTGGTGCTGGCCAAATGCCTTGGCCTTTTAATCAAGTCACTCTGTGGGGGGAGAAAGGCTATTTCCTTACTCATCAAAAAATGTTGCACTCTACCAGCAGTTCCTAGTTTTTAAAAGCTGTCTCTGAAAACCTTGATGAACTTGCACATAAAATCTAATGATCTGCAAGGGCTGCTGCATTGTAGCATATTTCCCTCTGAGGTGGCAAAGGTCAGATGAGGTTCCTTTAGAAAGAAAGCGTTGTCATTCCCTTTGGCTGCAGGAGCTTCTGTGTCGTTTCAGCTGTGACCCTTGTCAGCTATGAGTAGACTTTATTAATTTCCACTTCTCCCCCTGACATTGGCCAGAACTGCAAAGGGTAATTGCTCAAAGATGGAGTCAGCATCTCCTGATGCCAGCAGTTAGCATGAAGTTTATGACCCAAACTTGATATCTCTGTTTCTTGGATAAAAGAAAGTAAAATGGCAGTCGGTGTCTTTTTAAAACAAAATGTTCTGGCAGCCTTTCTGTTATAAGCAGTTACTGGCTGTGTCTCTTAGGAAAAAATAAAAACAGAACAAAAATGATCTTGATCTCTCAAAAGCTCTGGACTGGCAGCTACACCTTTCCCAAGTCAAAGTGGTCATTGACCTCGTTATTTCTGCAAGGCCTAATCAGCAAAATAAGGAAAGAGATAAGCCATCAGTGGCAATACAAAACATAAGTATTCCAGGATGCTTCTATGCTGCAGCCCAGAAAGGTCAGCAGTGGGATCCGCTCAGCCCTACCAGCAAGCTAAGCCCTATGGGGGAGCTCCCTCTCACCTGTCCTGCTCACCTGTGCCTGCTGTGAAGCTGAACAAGGTCATGACAGGTTTTCAGACTCAATGTTCCATACAAAAACGGAATGAGAACACACCATGCACAATAAAATACCATTCATACAGAGAGATGGTGGTTGTTAGGAAGACAAGGTATGGGTGGAGCAGGAAACAAGGAAACAGCACAAAATAGCAAGAAAATAACTGTATCCTTAGGGGGGGAAAATGAAAAGAAGGTGTGTCTGTTACTTTCTTTTATATAACTAGATGGACGTGACACTGGGTGAGACTGCTGGACAGCTGCAGTAACATCACAACCACCAAGCTGGTGATTTGCAGGCTGTGGCTGCTGCGGTGTCCAGAGCACTCTCATGATCCAGCAGTTGTGTCTGCTGCAGCTCCAGGAATGTTGGCCTGTGGAGATCTGAAAAGGTAGCAGAAATATGAATTAGTGGGGAACTTCAGTGTTCACACAGAAAATCAGTGCATGGCAGCTCTTTTGCACAACCTGCTCTCTGCTAGCTGCTGGGTACGTTCTGCACAACCACACACCAGCCAACAGTCCCTCCTTTCTGTACAATTCCTGGGACTGTCCCTGCACCGGTTATTCTGTGCAAAGCTCTTCCCCACAGCATCTGTCACAGGGGCTTTTCACACCTCTGCACTTTGCCCTCTGCAGCAGCTGCTCTATCTGCTCTTCTCCCAGGGCTTTGTACCAGCTATTCCATACCACCATATATCCCAGACAGTGGCCTCACACTCTTTTAAGTTTGTTTTGACTGCTTGTTTCTTGCTTGAGGCTTTGTTGGTTTAACAGAAATCAGGAAAGAGGAGGAATTTTTATTTTTTATTTCCCAAGCTCTGAAGTCTGGACTGCTGTGCTGAGTGTTTCAAGTCCAGAGCAAAATACTAAGGCAGTGGGTTGATGAAAAGTTTATTTAACCACAAGGCACTGCAGGATACAGAAAGTGATGCTACCTGGGCACCACCAGCCAGGATCTGGTGTTCACAGACATACAAGGCTGAGGACTGACCCTGGGGTGGGTGTGTATGGACAGTATGGGTGTGCTGTCTGTGCCCACATACAGAATTAAAGTTTGAGGATTGCTTTGAAGTAGGAAGAGAATTAAAAATTGAAGTGAAAGGAGGTTTAGCATGCTTGTTTTATTTTATGCCCCTTATTTATTTGGCTTTCTGCAATCTTCATTTAACTGGACATGCCTGGGGAAATTCTCCAGGTCTGTGTTTATTCTGATCCATATTCTGACAGTAGCAGATTATTTTTGCAACTTTGGTGTCCTGCAAATAGTTGATTTGGTCTTCTATCCAAGTCCTTCCCAGTGTCAGCAGAACATCCTAGTGGAGCTTTGCTGTAGAACTTTGCAGGTGGTGCCATGGGCTGTAAAACAAGGCAGAAAGAAGAACCATTGCCAGTTAAGGCAGAGGTGCTTAGAAGACCTTGCTGATTGGTCCAGTTCTCTATTTCCTGTCAAACATTACAGACAAAATTATATTGCATTTTTCTACTCAAAACCACACAACATTATATTCACTAGCAGTGAACTAATGCTAGGGGAGAACAGAACATGGATGCAGGAGAGGAACTTCAGGCTGCAACAGTCACAAACAAACAAAAAAACAAAAAAGGAAAGGAAAAATATATTTGGGTTTTTTCTCTTTTGATTTTTATCCTCTGGGGAGAAAGGTCAGACAGTGCCCCCCCATCCTCCCTTCCTCTTCCCCTCCCTTTCCTCTTTCTGTCAAAAGGCTCCTCCAGAGACTGTCAGAATATGTCAATATTAAACAGCATTTTCTCTATAAAGATCTCTGGAGAATAACAGAAGCAACTGCTTGCTCTTTCTTTCTTCAACAAACACTGGCCAGGCTTTCACAAACAGTGAACTGAGGCATAGTCAGGAAAAAACAAGCTCTTAAAGGAAGTAGTCGCCAAGGAAAATAATTGGGTTGCTTGAGGGTTTTGGTGACGCAGCTGCACAGCTGCTAAGTTCAATGACTTCTCAATTGCCTCCATCTGAAGTTGTGCTCCACTCTTGAAAGGAACTTCTACATCCATTACTATGAATAGCAGGGCAGGATGATTTGCTGCTTGCAGTCCCAGAAGCAGCTTGGGAAAAAACAAAACCACAACCAAACCCTAACAACTGACCCAACATACAACAAGAAAACAAAAATCCTTCAAATATCTTCTCAGTAAGATCCTAAATGTCAGAGAGAGATCATGAAGCTAAAGAGCATCATGGTAATGCTTTTGAAGATGGTTTTCTAATATCTCTGTTGGTCAAGAAGACATGCAGCACTACAACAGTAGTGCCAACTGCTCAGTCCTCCTTCTGTAGGAGGAAGTCCCGCTCAGGGTTGGTGTTGCATGGACTGCTGGTCATTTCATCTGAGCTACCTGGCTAGATATCCCTTAGCATCAAAAGAAAGAAACAATATCTTTCTTCTTCTCAGAAATTAGAGATTCAAAACAAATCCAAAATACTGTATCCTAAAAATTTTCACTATAAAGCCTCTTTGGCCTGAAGAGACCTCAGATAACCTGAACTGATGTGTGTGACTGCACTGTACAAATGCCAAGTTAGGTAAGATGACTTTCAATGGATATAAATAACCCAATAATCTTAAAATGGTTGCAGAATAATTAAGGTTTCACCTTTGGTTACTAGCTGAAGTTCAATTTTAATTTTGAATGAGTGAAAAAAAAAATCTCAACTTTATTTCTTGTCCAGCTGAAGTAAACCATAAAGTTCTGTGACAATGGGAGAAATGTACTTTCTGAGTGTAGTAACATGTGGTATTTCATGGTCTCATGTAGGTTTATCTACAAGAGCATGGCATAGGTTTTCCTCCTGAAGGCAGCAAAATGTTGGTTCCTGACTTGGTCAAGTGTTATACTCACCACACCATGACATGCCCACCTCAGCTACCTACCTAAAGCTATCTGACCACAGTTTGAAATGCCTTAATTTGCCTTTCTAGCTGTTTTAACCACCAAAGCTGTTTCTTTCCTGTCTACAAATCCAGATGCAAGGAACACAGGAAAATACACCTCAGCTAGCAGAATTGCTCCCAGATATCTTTTTTATGTGCATAAAACTATCTGATCTTAGAAGTCCATAACGTTGGTAGACTTTGTTGTTGGACACCAGTGCTCTGTTGCCCTCTGCATGTTATGTATGTCACCTACTGCAAGCTGTATATCCCACCGGAAAATGAGCTATTGCTCACATTAGGGACATAAAGCTGCCAGCTGTGCTTCTACAGAAAGACTTCAACATCTGAAATATATTACTCCTCTGGGATTAAATATTGCCATCCTGGCCCATAAATCTTACAGTGAAATCCCCCTTGTAGGGAAAAGCACAGAAATTTTTGCAGCAGGTTAAGGGAACGCTGATGTTTTGAAAAACACTTTACAGTTTCTCAGTGATTTGGGATGGCAGATGTTATATGAAGAGGAGAAATCAGTGGGCAAAATCTGAGAAAGTGATGAGAGGTGTAATGATGTATATACACCATTGTTTTGCATGTTTTTTTCCCTAAAAGTCTGTACATATGGTCTCCATTTCTGTTGGTTTAATTTTTGAAGTAAATTCTCTGAATGCTTTTAAGATTTTTTTAAAAAAAGTTATGACTTCTTGCTGATCAGTATCTTTAGTGTTATTGGTATGAGGCTAAACAACCCAAACCAGAAATTGAACATGATATGAGGGAGCTGCAAAGGTTTTTTGTGGAGTTTGGTTTTCTGTTTTAGTTTGGGGTTTTTTGTGTGTTTCTTTTGTTTGTTTGTTTTTGCTTCACACGTGTAGCAGCAGCTGCAGGAAAAGACACATGAGTGTGTTCTGGCAAAGTGAAATAAAGCAGCCTCTGAAGGCAGCCTAGCAACCTTGGTGGTATATCACCATCACATTTTAGAATAAAGCAAGCTTTTCTACAGTTTATTTATGCCATTAAAGAAATTTAAAAGAAAAGAGGAAAAGAGGAAAAATAGTAATCTTCACAGGTTTTGCATTGGCGGGCATTACAGATTTGCCTTTAATTGGAACAATACTTGAAAAAACTTGCTTTTGAAACTATTTTATTCCAAAACATGGTAGGTAATTAAATAAAACCAGTATTTTCTTTAGAGAAGTGTGAACCTTGTCTAAGATAACTTTTCAGTTGGGCACTGTTTTCATAACATAACCTTTATTTCACACAGTGCTGAGGAAATTTGAACAAGAGAGCGAATTGCTAATGCTGACAAGCCTAGTGACATAGAGTGAGGTTCTGAAATGAAAGACTAAGGAATAGACCCTCTGTAAAAACACCTGAAAGTTGTCAGGTAGCAAAGGCCTTTCATGGAATTTGGGTAGATTTCTGTAATTCTGCTGACTGCTGCAGGCAATTGTTATTAATTACAACAGCTGGGCAGAAGTTATATTCCATCCTGCCCCGCCCCCCCCAGCTTGCTGACAGCAGAGACCTTCTTTATCCACCTCCATTTGTCTGAGAACATGAGAACTGCAGGTGATAAATCAGCACAAAATATAGACTTTTCTCCAAAAAACTGATCCCTTTTACATTTTTCTTCTAACATGCAGAAATTGCTACAGTTATAATCTCATTCAGGTCAGTGAGGTTTGCGGGGTAAAGACAAAGAGATGCAGAAGCTTCACGTGGTCAGTGAGGTAGCAAGCTACGCAGTTAAAGAATCTCAGATTTTGAAAACTCTTGGTACATTTTCATTTTGCATGTGCAGTATGGGCTTATGGTCACAGACGTACCCTCTGTGAAATAAAGCCTCTGTGGTCTTTTTTATTTTTAAAGAAAAAAAAGAGAGGAGATGTCAAAGAGTAAAAAATGAGTTCCCTTCTTTCTCTATAAGCATAGAGGAAAATGAAGGAGCAGAGGAAAGCAATCATGGCCTGAATCTCGGCTTGCTCTTCTTGGATTCGGAGTGATCGGATGATGCAGAGGTTTATTTAACTGTCTGTGTCTTTACACAGTCCCATTCCCATGGCATTTGAGGTCCAGATTCTCCAGAAGATGTAGGTGGTATTCCATGAATACCTTATAGATTACATGATTCTCTGTGTGTGGTACTGTATTTCCTAGAGACTGACCATAAGACAAAATTTATATGTGTGTGGCAGTATCGAACACCACAGCACTGGTTTGTGTCCTGATTTAGGGGAGAAAACATCAAAATGTAAACATATTTCTTGGAGCAAAGGCTTCCCTCAAGTTCGTCGTGATGCTTCTAATTACAGTGGCACATTTTCAGATTCATTTATCTCCCTGCAAAAATATTAGCAGCTCAGACAGAAAGAAAATAAAATAATTTTTATTTCACATATTATAGAGCACAGAAATTTGTTGTTAAGTCAATGTTATATCTGAATCCTAGACTCCATGTGAGTAGTAGGTAAAAAAATATTACTAACACCTGGCAAGCAAAAGACAACAATCAAAGGCATACTTTGCCTTTGATCACTTTTTAAAAAAATTTTAATATTCATCTATAGATTAATAATTTTTTAAAATGAGGGTTTGCTCCATATTGAGCATCTTCAGCTAAAATGACACCATTTTGAGCAACTCCTTCATGTGCAGCTTTTAAATTTATACAAAATAGGAAAGATCTGCATGAAATTAAGGCTTACTGATTAGCAACATGTAGCAGAAGTCTTTCTGCTGTTAGAACCAAAAAAATACTTAGCTCATGCTCACTGATAATTCGCCACCTCTAATGGTGCCAACATTAACAAATAGAAAGCCGTACTGATTGTAATGTACTACACAGGATAGGTTTGGTTTAGATTGAAATTTTCCCTGAAAAGCAGAACAGAAAAACTCAGTCACTGTGGGTCATTTAACTTTCTTCTGTGTGTGTGCAGAGATTAGGAAAATTAGAAATAGGGGTGTTAGTGGCATATAGAGTGTTCTGGGTTAAACCCAAGACCTAATCCCATGGCTGTAGCAATAGTATTTTGAAAAATGATTTTTCAGCTGCTATGGTAAATGTTTCTAAAATCAGAGGAGAAGTTTATAGTCCGCTACAACAGTGAATCAAAATAACGCTGCTCATTTTCCATGCTGTCTCGAGAGCCTTGGTAAACACCATGTTGGCTCATTTGAAACAGGAGAATGATTGACAGTGTAATGCAACTAAAAACCTGAAAGAGAAAACAGGTAGATTAATTATCCATGAAATTAATACTCATCTGCTGCTCAGTTCCAGGCACCGGAGTTGTGTCTGTTTAACAAATAAACTGTCTGTGCGTCCAGCACAAGTACACCATGGAAACCTAGGGCCTGATCCTAAAATCTCGGAAGGAAAACATATGCTTGAAGTTGAATACATGATTAATATATTGGGGAACACTGAAACCTGGAATTCCATGCTGGAATTCTCATGTTGTTAATGTTGAAAAAATCCCTCAAAACCTCTGCAAGTGAGTTATCACAATTTGCCAGTCCAAAACATATGTTGTCTGCCATTGATATCAAGTTCATAGTAGCCCTGATCTTATGAGAAATGAAGGCACAGCACACACTTCTAATTAGCCCCAGGTTATCCGTACCATAAAACACACACAATGCTTTCATGTGGCATGTGCATATGCAGTCAATACACACGTAAGATACAAAAAGTAGAAATTAATATAAAAGATAACATAAAAACTGTAGAAAAATGTTTCACCAGGAAAAACACAGATGAATTTTGTGGCTTGCAGACATTAAAAAAAATCTGACCAGGTGAGAATCTCACAGGAATGAGAATCACATGGCAGTAAGAGGGTGAGGGAGGAGGTGGCTGTGATAAATAAACCCTGACTCTATACAGATAACATGTTTTCTGCAACTTACTTGAAAAGTAGTGGGGTTGCAGTTTCAATTCCAGACTGTGATCGATGGTGGACTAATTGTTTAACTCCTCTTTTGCTTTAGTTCCTGCATTTATTAGATGTAAGTGGTAGCAAAGCTAACATGAAACATTCTGAAAGATCAGAAAAAATAAGATTATGCTATCAAATTGCAAGTAGTGTCTCTATGTGATTTAAAACAACCTGACTCAATGAGCATGTGTGGTCTGCAAGAAAACAGGGGTCTTAATGGACATTGGCTCCTCTCTGATATTCAGTCTCTTCACTGAAACCTTAGCTCATGGCTGTGAATATGTGCGTTTATAGATGTTCGAATTCAGTGTCTCAGCAGGGTTAGGACAGCATGCCAGATTAGTCAGGGTGTTGTCTCTAAGAATCCTAAAGTTTAATTTGGACTGATTTTTCAGCTGTCTGTTTATATTAAATTTTTTTTTAATCTGATAAATCTTATCTATTCTCCAATATGTTTTGCTTTTCAGGGTTAAAGCCATACTCTGTTTCCCCTTTATCAGAAAAAGTGAATGTTGGTAGTTTGGTTTTGGTTTTTTTTTTCTTTTTTTTTTAATGTGTTCTTTGTGTGTCAAGTCTCAACTAGAAAATCTCTTCTAGGATGTTAAGGTTCTTATAATTTAAATACAGAACAGTAAATATAAAATGAAAGTATCCCTTAGAACCTTTCTTCTTTATTCTTTTTTAAGTTAGTGCCATACTCAAAATTAATATGTCAAACAAGATAAATTCAGTCCTGCCAGAAGATCTTCTATTTGCTTTTACCTTCTGAGATGAAATATCCAGTGCTTGAGTCAAAACTCAGAGAAGTTAAAGGGCAAAGATGCTCTCCAATTTTTATAGGGCTTGGAGGAAAGAAAATCCCAAAAGCAAAAATTGTGCCTGTGTTGACAAATCTTACCTGCACAATGACAGCAAACATTTATCTGTAAATGTCAGAGTTTTTTGAAGACAGCCTCCGTTATCAGCCGTGTACAAAGTAACTCAACATTACAACAACCAGGACCTGGAAAATTCCCCATAAACGTCTTTGTGTCTTAACAATGGGTTTGATTCTGGAATGTCTGAAATATCTGGGAGCTGGTGGGGTGTTTGAGCTATGAAAACCAGCTGAGAGCTTTAAGGTGTACTAGAAGTGGCTGACTATGTTACCTGTCAGCCTCCTCATAAATCTGTTAGAAAGCATAATATGCATAGACTGGCTGGTATTTGCTATTTTTATGTGTGGAATAATATAGCAGCAGGTGATTTTAACATAAGGCAAGTAATTTGTGCACTTTATACAGTATAAACTCATCAGGCAGCTATTTTAATGCTGGCAAGACTTCTAAGGAAGCCAGTTTTGAGGGGGAAAATAGAAGACAAGACTTATTCCATTTTCATTGATACCTCAAGATGCAAGAAAGCATCCAGCCCTTCTGCTACTAAAGCATTCAGAAGGCCCATTAGGGATCATGTTAGACCTGTTTGTTTTGGGCTTCATCATGTAGGTCAGGTTGTCAAATTAAATAATCTCTACTTTTGTTATCCCTGTCTTTCCACTCCCATCTTTTCCTTTTTGCCAAAATGACTTTTACAAATAGATGCAGCAGACAAACTTGGGGAAACATCAGGGAAAGAAAGGGAGTATTTATGAACAAAAAGATCTGGGAAATTCTAACTTTTTAACAAGAATAACTACGTTGTTATTAGCTATATTAAATACTGTAAATGAGAGGAGGGGGATGTAATGAGGCAAGATTTATTCCTTAGCTTGTCATGAAATGAAGGTAAATAAGAAAACTTCTTTATAGACGGAAAACAATATTTTCCTAAAAATAAAGTTTTCTTTTTTGTTAAAAAAGCATTATCTGATAAATATTGATGGACTCTACCTTCCGTGATGACACGAGAAGCAATATGAAAAAGGCAAGGAATAAATCCAAACAACAGTCAATCCCTTCCATACTTGTTGCAAGCACAGACAAGGCACTAGTCTTTGTGGTAAGTTACAAGCTGTTGAGATCTGGTCTAAGAGCAACAAAGACCTTTTGCATCTGTCATGAAATAGCTATAATTTCATGTGAAGGAGTGACCTGGATTTAAGCCAAGTGGCCAGCTGGAAAGTATACTGCCAATTTTAGGATCTGTACAAATTACTAAGTTGACTCCTTCTGAAGAAACAAAGCTAGAAGTGTTCAGATCCCTTTGAAACATTGCAAGAATCAAATTACAAGTACATCGAACCAAATGAAGGACAATCTAATTCTGGCCTTGCCCAGCCTGGCCTGGCCTATCTTATTCAATACTATCCTATTCTAGTTCGGTTTTTCCCATTCTGTACTTACCTGACTCGATCTTATTGTGGTAATAAACAAAAATGTGACTATGCAGTCACTGGGCACTATTCTTTAATGCTCTTCTCAAGCAATGACTACGGTTGGTAAAAATAATAGGATTGTGTAATGGTCTGTACTTTTTAACTAAATAAAACACAGTAAGTTTAACCTCTAAGAAAATGTCCTCAAATCATAGTTTTACCCTGATCAGGATGAATTTCAGAACAGCTTAGATGTATCCTGAATTTTAATCATAGAATCAAAGAATCACTAAAGTTGGAAAAGCCCTCCAAGGTCACTGAGTCCAACCACTAACCCAGCACTGCCAAAGCCATGAGTATCACTTCTACCTACCTTCTAAATATCTCCAGGAATGGTGATTCCACCACTTCCTAGGGCAGCCAAATCCAGTGCTTGTTAGCCCTTTCCATGATGAAATTTTTCCTAATATCCAATCTAAATGTCCCATGGCATGACTTAAGGGTTTTTCCTCTTGTCCTGTAACTGGTTATGTGGGAGAAGGGGCTGAACACCTCTGGCTACAATCTCCTTTCAGGTAGTTGTAAAGAGAGATAAGGTCCCCCCTGAAGTTCCTTTTCTCTCAGCTAAACACCCCCACCTCCCTCAGCCACTCCTCCTCACAGCTGTGCTCCAGACCCTTCACCAGCTCTGTTGCCCTTCTCTGGACTTACTCCAGCACCTCAGTGTCTTTCTTGACATGAGGACCTCAAAACTGAACACAAAACTTGAGGTGTGACCTCACCAGTGCTGAGTACAGGGCAACTAGCATTTACTAAATGGTGAAGGCTCTTAGACTAAATAGAGGGCCAATGCTGCTGTTGAAGTGAGACATATGAAGTCACAAGTAACTGTAACTACTTTAAAGAGAAAACAGAAAACACAGTTCCACAGAAAGAGCCTAGATGTCATATTACTTTTTTCTTAGGTTAAAGGAGGGGTATCTCAAGAATCAAAACAATAGCCTTCAATTCAAAATATCAGATCCAATGTATAATTAGAATAAAATGCAATAGGAAAATCTTATCCCAGTCTCCAATATTGTGAGAGTTTGTCAGTCTACCTCTGATATATAAATACAGGACTAACAAAATCATATTTTCAATACTGATGCTGCAGTAGGATAAAATTTAATCACACCAAAGCCAGTTTCATAATATTTATGGTGGAGCTGCATGTTCTGACAGAAACATTCAACTTCAGTGATTGCCGCTCGCCTGTTATAGCCTGAAGACACACTTTTTGGTACACAAAGAAATTATTCTTATGACATTTCTTGTAACACTATCTTATTTTTCAAACAGAAACCGAAGAAGAAACAGATACCTCTTTTTAACTCTACAAATTGTGGCAAATGTTTCATTACAGCAGATATTTTGTTCCTCTGGGACAATCTCCCAATTAGAAGTTGCCTTTTTTAAGAATGCTTTTAAAAATCTTTGGCTGAAAACTGAAAAAGTAACCCATAACATCATAACCTTGAATCTTGAGCCTGTACTTACTTCTGCAATTAGATCAGATCTTTTTCCAGTTACTTTTCTAAATCCATTTATGGTGATACAGAAGGTGGTATGACCAATAATGGAAGTTTAAGAAGACTCCAATAGAATAGCTTTAAACTGATCCTCAAAAGCTTGTAATAAAATTCTATCCTTCAGTAAAGGGTTATCAGATCTCAGAAAATAACCTTTTACAACCCTACTTTCCAGTTCCAAATAGAGTAGGCATAGTTCTGATAAGACTATTATTAGGATTTTCCTTTCTGGGGCATAAATGAATTCAAATCCCTTTTGAAAACTAGACATCTACTGCTGCATGTACTGAAGTGAATTGGGTCTCCTTTCTTACTGCGGACTGGAACTGCTTCAGAGCAACAACTGACTCCTCTCTACATTTGCACAGCCTGTAGCCCAACTACCACTGAGCTCTAAATAAGTGCATTGACTAACACACTCACTCTGACTTAGCCTGGGCTTGTGGTTTGTTAGATTTTCCCAAAAGCTTCAAGAATTTGGTCTGAGATTTTTTGTCTCCCTGGCATATGGCTTAAAGTACAAGCAAGAGTGTGGGAACACACTTTTTTTACTACTTCTCCCTCATCAATAGTAAAAGACTTCATCTGTGAAATTTTCTAACAGGCCAGAGTGCAACAGAGGAGCCACAGAAATGGAAGTCAGTGAACATAGGTAGTCATGGACTGAGCAGTTCTAGGGTGTTTCTGTGTCTAATTTCCATACAGCTTGCATGGAAAGCCTCATCTCCACCTCAGCTTCCTTGATCTTCTCTTGAAGACCTTATCCCAGCAATGTCTGTCAGACCACCCCACCCAGGAAATGTGCTGCACTCAACATGAGCTTACTCATAAGAGCAAGAAGGGACAGCAGTTGCTTCACATTTGTACTTACTGGAACTTGAACAGTATAGAAAGGTTTAGGTGTTTTTGGTTGGTTGGTTCATTGTTTTTTTACATATCTTCTATTTCTTCCTTTCTGCACAGAAGAATTCAGACCAGTTGACCTTTAAGCTCTAAATAGGTTCGTCTCATGAATTACAACAAATACATCAGCTAATTACACTGGCAATAAGAATAGGGAAAACTGGATTTTCTTACTCATTGCTCTGTGAGTGCTGTGTGATTCCTGGCCCAAGAGAAAAAAACAAAACAAAACAACAAAAACCTGACTGGATTATGAGAACTGTGGTCTGAAAAGCTATCTGAAATGTCTTCACTGAGATTAGGTACTGAGATCCAGTATTGCAATATTGAAATGTCTTTCCTCAAGTGCCATCAATTCTGAGAAACATCTAAACTCCAAAGATGTGCAACTTACAGCTGCATCTCTGCATCTATCCAGTATCATTGCAGCTGTGATCATACTGTGGAGAAAAAGTCCTGTGTTATTGTCAGCTTTAGAGCTCTTTTCCTTTCACACAACTTTCTTTTTATTTGTCCTTAGTTACAGGCCATTTTAAAAGAGCTTTCTCTAAGAGTAGTGGAAGTGAGCCCTGAATGGAAGAAAGTCTTAAATCAATGTGAAATGCTTTCAGAAAGAAGTGGTATATACATATCCTTTCTTCTTTGTAGGTGGCTCCAGAGAATAATGATCCTACTTTTTATACAGAGGCAAAAGGGCAAGACGGGGAAAAAATCTGACCCAACTGTAAGCATCACTGTAAGCAGCTCAAGGGAAGGAGGGTAATGCAAACACAGCTCCATAAGATGGAAGTCACTTTATTGAAAGCAGCTGGCAAGCAGAGAAATAGGATATTTTGGCACCATCAGAAACTTTATCAAGACTTGGCCATGTAAGGTTGCATTGATTGTTATTTATAGCATCAGCTTAGAGGGGGTATGGAAATTATACCAGGAACCTCATTAGTATCAGCATGAGAGCTGTGTCCAATCTTTCTGCTCTAGTGATTGTATTCATTCCATAGCACAGATAGAGCAGGCAGCCAGGGAGAAATCTCCTCAGTGGCTTTCAGCCTTATTATGGAGGAAAAATGTAAAAATGGAGAGCAACTGCAATATTGACCAGGCAAGACCTTTCTTTTCATGTCGTTTTTGGAGAGACAAACTGCCACCCTGCCTGCCTTCCTCTCCAGTAGAAAGCAGACTTCTGTTTCCTTCACAAATTAAACCATTGTAAAGGGGAAAGTTTCTAGAGATAAAGGTTTAAAAATCTGCTATTATTTTTTATCAGAAAAGAGTGTATAATAAACTGAAACTGTCAAGGAATGACATATGCCATTAGCAGATATAGAAGTTATCTACTGTGTGGCAAAATCGGGCATGCACTGGTTTTAATTGTAAACCTCTTACAAATTTGAGAACTTGTCAGTCTTGCAGGTACTTATTTTCTTTAATTAGGTCACCTGATAGTGAGCCAAGTCAAAGAGATAGCTGATTGATTGTTTAAACCAAGATGCTGCCAGTTGCTAATATTGCCTGTATAATACAAATACCACTATAGGTGTTACAGCTCTGATTTATCCCTAATTTTGAGGCCATCTGTACATTCTGCAGTCTCATTTTGAATATTTCCTATACTCGTGTTTTGCTTCCAAAAGCCCTTTTTCAGGTCTGAGCAGCTGATGTGTCTGTCCTGCTAGCTCTTGTCAAGGGAAAAGTTGACAGAGACTTGGCTTTCAAAGTGTTGGAAGGACTGGTATGTATATTTAAGGGCTTTGGTACTTAGCCTGTTTGCAGACTGTATCATCAGAGAATTACAGAAAGGGCAGATGGAACTTGAGGAGTCTCAGTTTATATAAGGAGCAGAGCTGCAAAAATGTTATTGAATAGAAAAATCATGGCTTGGAGAGTAGAATTTTCCCTATGTGCTTACAACTGCTTATTGTCTACATTTAATAACATATCCAGATTTTTAAAATTCAAACTCGTTTGCAATCTGACTTTATTCTACTAGTTTTCTATCAGGTAGATCAAGTGGAAAAAGAGAGGCAACAGCCATGTATTTTGAAATCCTGTGCTCCTATGGGAGTCTGTCAGTTTTCAAAGGCTGCAGTTCAGGCTCTAACTGAACAACTGGGATAGAAGTTAACAGTCTGATATTTTAAGTATTAAGCCTTAGCTGAATTGGATTTAAAGTTGCTGGGTTTTTTTAATCTAGGTTTATTTTGCGTTCTGTATTGACCTTTGTTGTTTCATTTACTTATTGATAATAAACCAAGTGATGAAACACACATGAAATACAGCCATGTTAGTAATTGAAACATCGGATTTAACTCATCTCTCTGTCTTGGTTCAGGCATTCCTAATTGCTTTACCTCTGAATTTTTCTTCTCTGTGAATTAATTACTCAGGAAAACTTATCCTGACAGCCTCATTCATATCTGGAGTTCTATTATGTTCAAGCAGTGTATTCATCCAAATTTTTTCTCTTGGACTGAATGAGATTTTAATACATTTTCTTGTCTTATGCTGTGGGTATTACAGGAAAATCCAGAATGCCTAGGCCTTTAATATATTATTTTCAGGTTAGATTTTTATATGCAAATTTGTTTTCTCCTGTTTTACTTACATCCTAACCTGATCTGATCTGACCCTTTGCAACAATTCCCTCCAAGTCTTTATAAGGACTAATAAGATCTACTACAACATATGTACGTCTGAATTGGCACTTTAAAATTTACTCTCCTTAATTCTTTCCAGTTATTGTTAAAAATCATGTGGAGTAACATAGATTTTCGAAATATATATATATATAACATATAACATATGTAACATATATTTTTGAAAAACTAAATGGTATCTTTTTTCTCATTGTCACTGCAGAGATCTGTCTGCATCATTCATCTCCAACATGCTTCTTCCCCTGGACATTATTACATCCGCAGACAAATCTGAGGATTCCTAGTAGGTACTTTTACTGAGAAATAACCTGCAATGTGTATTTGTCTGTAACTCTGAAAGAATGTCTTTTATTCCCTAGTAGTGTTTTATGGTGTTTTTTTTTAAGCTTGGGCTTCTGCAATCACAAATTTCCAAGCCCAGGAAGACCTTTTAAACTTACTCTCTTGTAAGCTGTCAATAGGTGACTGAAGGCATGAAATCTTGCATTTTCTAGGCCACAACTGTTGAAAGCAGAATCACACTGTTCTCAAATGAGATATTAAATAATGATAGAGGATTGCATGGTTTCTGGTGGCTGCCCTAGAAGTGTAGCAGACAGACGTTAAACATCCTGTGCCTCCCATGTGTATAAACATTGGTTTGGAAATCACTAGGCTCAGTAGTCTTCAAAATACTCGGTAACCACCTGGCTACCATTAGGAATTAAATGTGCAAGCCTAACTTCAGGGCATGAGTGAGATGTGGGTTCAAGATCGTGCCCGGGCTGTGTTCAACACCTGCTTGTCACACAGCACTGGATGAGGGCAGAGGAAGGGGAGCAGAACATCAAAAGGACCAGTAACAAGGATCAACAGCAGTGTGTTTATGCCCTGCAAGTCATCACTCCTCTTAGTTCCTCAAAAAATTTAAATGGAATACAGAACCATGAAAGAGACGTTTCTGTTTTCCTGGAAGAATATATGTTTCCTACATGAATGTTTCTAAACCCTCTGTGTCAAGCATTTAGGATATTCCCTATGTCTAGTACCTGTACCAAAGTTAGAAAAAGCAGCATTCTCCACTGACTCTATGGGAAATGAGAGCTTCCTAAGAAAGATGCTAATGGTTGAGATATGACTATCTCCCTTTGTAACTATTGTTGGGTACCCAGTCAAGTGTGGCCAGAGAGGGAGCAACATTTTACATGAACTTTAGAGTTCTGTAGTAGGAGTTGGGGATATGAAATAATTTTAAATATTATGTAGAGATTCCCACAGAGATAATGACAACCAAGGAGAGAATTTGATAAAGTAGGAATGGGGGGAAATACTGTTAGGCAAATTGGAAATCCAGGATAATGTGCTGAAAAGGAACAGTCTGAAGAATAGAGGAGTGTCTGACAAATGTTACATAACTGAAATTATTCTGGCCAGATTTGGGTAGAGAAGAGCCAAAACCAAGAGCAGAGTCTGGTAAGGACTGCCCAGAAAGAAGAACTGGAATGGAAAAAACTTGTGAAGCACTTTCCAACTGTCCCAAATTCCTTTGTCAGTAATGTGAAGTGCTCTTTACGAATTGCCTTGGATAGTGTTGGAGGTGGTGAGGTAGTGTCTAAGCTTTTGCATGTACCTAGCAGCTATTGTGCATGCGCAATATTGAGTTCCTCAATATTTCTGCAGAGGAGAAAAGGAAATTCTATTTAATTGCTGAATTTTTCCCAGTTTCCCTACCAGTACTAAGCCATTGTAAGAACACTCAACTCATTGTCTCCAGAAATGATGTTGCCAGCAGAGCAGCTCTGGTGTTTCAGCGAAGCATCTAAAATTAAATCAGATGAAGCCATCTAATTTCTTATTTTCCCATTCCAGTAAAGCCTGTTTTCTGGTTCATAAACAATCTTGAGTGCCCTCAGCTTTTTATGACCTACATTCCATGTATCAGATAGTCTTGCCCTGCCCCCCCGCCCCCCCACAAGTGACAGACACCCAAGGACAAAATGCCAACAATATTTTCACAGAAACAACGATGATGCATGTCTGAGTCAGGGAGAGAGAAACCAAAGGGTGTATAAACAATACAAGCACAGAAAGATGAAAATGATGCAAGAGAATTGACAGAATTTGTTGTGTTCATAGTTTTTCAGAAACACTTAATATATTCAGTATTGGTGTTATTTGCCTGTCAAAGTATTGGAGATGAAATAATTGCCATTTTAAAGGTATCAGGTATCTTATTTTTCCCTGCAATTCTCTATTGTGTTAAAGGGCAATTATTTTTAACTTGTGTAACTCAAATACGTGATGTTGCAATTAAAATTTTTTACCTGGATACTTGTTAATGACATCTATTAGCATGACATATATTAGATATGTATTCTTGAAACGTGTCTGAGTAGTGTTATTACGGAAGTTTTGAAGCAGATGCACAGAGAAATTTGAAGACAACACAGAACAACCAACAATGTAGTAGGTTGAAGCTGATGACAGCCTGAAAATACATAGCCTTCTTAAAAGTCCAAGCCTCCTTTTTTTCTTGATCCATATGATTAAGATGTCATACTTTGGACATAAAGCTTTCTTGATAGTATGAGGTCAAAGATTGTGACACAAATGTATTTGGTGAGGATGGGTAATCTGTTGGTTTTTAGAACAAAAATCCAGATCATAGAATGGATCATAGAATGACTTGAGTTGGAAGGGACCATAAAGATCATCTATTTCCAAACCCCTGCCACAGACAAGGGTGCCTTTCACTAGACCAAGCTGCTCAAAGCTCCATCTAAACTGTTCTTGAACACTTCCAGGGATGGGGTATCCACAACTTCTCTATGCAACCTGTTTCAGTGTCTCACCACCCTCATGGTAAAGAATTTCTTCCAGACATCTAAACTTAGCCTACTCTCCCGTAGTTTAAAGCCATTCTCCCTGATCCTGTCACTACAAGCTCTTGTAAATAGTCTCTCTCAGTCTTTCTTGTGTGCTCCCTTCAGGTACTAGAAGGCCATGATTAGGTAATCCCAAAGCCTTCTCTTTTCCAGGCTGAACAATCCCAATTCTCTAACCATTTCCTCATAGCCAACAGGTCAATGATGGACTTCAAGGGCACAGAAAAAACAAAGGTATTTTTAGCAAGTATTCTGTATTTTTGAGTAGCCAGTAACATCTTATATAGAAATGGGGTAGGAATAGGGCAAATAATCTGTGATACGTAGTCCTTGTATTATTCTACCAGCAAAATATCCCCCTATGACTCAGGGAATTTGAGTTTCAGGTTGTATCTTTCTATTATTCAGTAAAAACTGACGTGGTTGAGGGAATCCTAACAGAAATTTCATTTCTTGTGGTAAGGCATTTGCGCACTTAGGACAATAATTGGAAAATGTCAATGTCTGTGATGGTATTTGTCTCTGTAACCCCACTCACACCAAGGAGAAGTGATTATAGATAGAGGTAGTTTATCCACTTGTATTAGCCAATCAGTTACACAGATTGCATCAGAATATGCTGGGTGGCTTCAATGACTGGATGAAAAAGTATTAAATCAGAATTGCAAAGTGCAATACTCCAGCCAGTGGTTTGCTGTGACTCCTACAGAGGGCCTTTATGTCTCCATTTCTGTATCCAAAAAAATCAGTGTTTTGATTCTGTAATCTGTTTTGTAAACATTCTGCTTGTCACACTATAAAGTGTTTTTCTATTTTGAGGATAAGTTTTTGGGCTCTGGATGTTTCGAATAGGCCAAGTAAACTGAGATACCAGATTTTGTTACATACATAGTCAAGAAATGTAATGGTATGGATCTAGACCGTAGGTTGGTTTCCTAAGAGCACTTTGATGTGCCAGCATTTGCATTTCATTGACCCTCTGAATGCAAAGAAAAAGTGTGTATGAAGTACACAGGCTACCTTTGAAGAGGAGGGGGAAATTGGACATCTTGGAAAATACATAACACATGTATTAAGCCAGGAGAAGATTAATGCTAACCTATAGGAAAAACTAAGAATGGGGGTTTTATGTGTTGTGAACACTATCCCTCTCCAGAGCATAGGCTCTGGATTCAAGCCTACAGAATGATGTATCCATACATTGTAGAGCTTAGAGGGTCTTCTGTGGCTAAAGATTTACATCTGGTTTTTGAAAGAATAGTGCTTCATACTTTTCTTTAAAAATAGGACTCCTGAAGACAAAAGTGGTTCCCTTGTTTTATGAGTCTTATGCTTTAAGCAGGGAAAGAGGTGGTCCAGACAGGCACTGAATGAGGGGCATTCAACTGTGCTATTCATGCCAGATACCAGCGGTCCGGCCTCCTGGGCTGGGCTGGGGAGAACTGCAGCTCTCCCTCTCTGTTCTGCTAAAAGGTATCCAAGGTCCAACAGGGAACAAAGCCAGAAGGAATATGCAGTTTGTGGCTGTTGTGGAGGAGGGAGTCTTGGGCTTTGGTCCATTCTAGCACAGCTAAAATTCTCACTGAAAATTCTTTGAGTGGAATATGGCAATAAAAATTATACTACATATACAAACAGTACTCTGCCTTTTTCAAGGTTAGGAATCTCTCTAAAGTGGACCTCTTTGGGCACAGCTGGAGGAATGCCTTCTGCCTGCATTCCAGATGGGCACAGCCTAAGACATTTGGACATTGGTACCTTTCTTCTACCAAAATCCTCTGTTCATGGTCTAAGTTCCTCACTGGCTGTCAGTAGCTTGCAGTGACACTATTTATACCTACACTATTTATACCATCAACTGAAATACAGATCACCCCAGTCTGTCCTACAGCCTTGCTGCAAAGCCACTGACCCTCAGATACGTAGGACTGCTTTAATATGCAGCCTGAGGGCTCCTCAGTTTGGGAACCATTTCCTACTCTGAAAATTGCTCTCAGATTTCCTTCACTTCCAAAAGATGAAAAGACTTTTCTAAGAAAATCCTAAACCAACAGTACTTAACTAGAATTCTACAAAGTCGCCTTTCTGTTGAGCCTTGCAGTAGAGAGACTTTGAGAGCAAAGACAAAATACAAGCTGCTTTAGCTCAAGGAAGCTTCAAACTTTCTGCTGTAGGCAAGAGGAAGAATTTAATTCCATGGAGCTGTGTTTTGGTGTTCGATGTTGAATGAAAAGGAAAGCTTTGCTGGCACTGATGTGACACAAAGTGACTGTACAAAGTCAGAGGCCAAGCCAAACAGTGGAAAAACCAGGGATGACTCTTCCTAACCTCAACTGTAGGTAAAATAGCACCTTAGGTTTTTCCAACCACAAAGAAATCTGTGTTTTTTTGGTTTAGTACACAAAATTCAGAAAAAGTATCCAGAATGGTTTGTAATTTTCTGTTTTGGTTTCAAAAATAAAGAACTGAACATTGAACTGAACTATGGGCAATATAAATTCTGGTATCCAGAATAAAATTTCTTATACCAAGAAGAAAAATAAGGAAATCTGGTGTGATGAAAAAAATAATACAAAAGCTGCATTTCATATTTTAGGGAATTATATGTGTCATCACATGCAGAATCTTTTAAAATATCACAGGCAAATCTAGAGACCAAAGTCAGGCACTGAATCTTAAGAAATAATTCTGTGAGAACAAGCATTTTTCTTCCATTGATATCAAGCAGCATTTTCCACAAGCCCACTGTATCATTAAAGTACCAAATAAATGAGCATTTGTAAATGAGCAATAAATGATTTTTAGGCTATGAAGTATTAAAATTCTTTAATTATTCCTTGTGGCTTAGGTCACGTTCTAGCTGGAGATTATTGTAATTATGAGTTGGGTGACCAAATTGTGTGAATGCTCTTTGTCTAGTTCAGTGCAACATTGGTCAGGTCTAAGCATTTTTCAGCAAAAACTCACCAGAATTCAAACTGAATATGGAAGAGACATTTTTAGGAGCTTCATCTACAGATGATGCAGCCTTGTGGTTATAGCCACAAGAGGAAATAAAATTTCTGGCATAGAGGACAGTGTCATCTTATACTACAGTACCCATGTCTGACTAGGCCTGATTTCTTATTTCTTGTAAAAGAAATAGAGGTATTTAATCATAAATCATTGCTGAACACAGCAGGGTGCTGTCAAGCAGTTAAATAATTTATAGCATAAATAAATTGACAGAATTTATAGAGACCAGCTGTGAAGAAGAAAAATGCACAATAGATCACCAATGGGTTTCACAGCTACTATCTGGCAACAGCAAAGGATGAGGCTTAGGAAGCTGGGTATCAATTGCAGGCTAAAAAAAATATCTTATGACTCTCAACTTGTCACTTCATGTCTCACCTTCTCCAACATGTTCCTATGACTGCATTGATTCTTCTGGGCCTCTTATTCCAAGTAATTAATCCAGTACCAGTTTCCATCCTCCAGCAAAGATTTAAATCTTCATTCACTCATTTTTTAGAGTGTCATTCCCTTCACTGGTCTGTCTTTGTCCCCTTTTCAATTCTTAGTAGACCATTTCTCCTCTGTGCTTCCTCCCATCCAAGTTCATGTTTCAGCTGCATTTTTATTGCCTAGTTTCTATACCAAAAAGTCTGTGCACCAAAGAGGTAGAATCTGGAAGAGGCAGATGCCTTTATTTCCACCTCTGAAAGACCAGCAGCACAGGAGACATGAGAAGATTAAGACTGTTCAGTGAGGACCGAATTGGTGCTGTTCAGCTTTTAGAACAGAAGCTGTTTCTGCTGAGCCCATTTAATCTATGATGTCATAGAAGTTTGTCTTGTAAAAGTTTGCCTAGGTTGGGTGGAAAGCAGTGAAAACATGTTTAATATGAGAAAGCATTATTTTCACTGTGTTTTCAGTATGTGTTGTATCATAGGCTTCCAGTTTCTTCAAGAAGATATCTGTGCATTTTTAACAAGGCAAACAATTCTTAATTTTCCCAGATTTGTTCTTGAAGAAAGCTGACCAGTTGCACAATTTTGGCTGATACTTTCCAGTAAAATTCAGCCTAAGGCTATATTTTCTCAGCAACATGTAAAATTGCAGTTCAAACCATTCAGGTCTGGCAAATCTATAAAATGTTAAATATGGAGCCTTGTAAGTGGAAGTGTTAGTAATGTTTAATAGTAGGCAGTGCTACCAACTCCACCTACAGGATATCTTAAATCTATTAGGTCTATAAATAAGATCATGCTGAAAGTAACATTAAAACAGTGACAAACATGTTTTTATTACACTTGAAGCATCATGACAGGCTTTACAGCCTTAAGCTGATATATAAATGCAGGTTCTGATCTCGCAGTATATCCTAAGAGGAGGCAGAAGTCAACACTTTTCAGTTGTGGTGTCAGTATTCCCACAAAAGCATTTTGGCAGAGCTTCACTACCTTGATCTGCTACATAAAATTTCCGTGGGAGTTCCTGTGCTCTGCAGTTCGTGACCTGAAATCTCTGCTCAGTCATTCTACAGGCCAACTCCCACTGAAGTCAAGTTTCCCCCAGAGAGCATTGAGCAATAATGAGATAAGGACCTCTGTGTGTAGGAACATTTTTACTGTAATGCTACCCATGTAGTGGAGTTTGTCATGTTTTTATGATAAGGGAGAGCAGGATCAGGGTGTACATATGGAGGGGCGAGTAAGCAAACAGCATAATAATTAACATCTAGCAGACCTAAATTCTTTCTCAGTTGCTGGAAAGCAGCTGTTAAAGAGATTAAAACAAAGAAGAAAGAACACAATTGTTTCAAATAGGTGCACTAATGTCTTCCAAAATTTATGTTGAATCTGTGGTGAGCAAGAAAATGGAGAATAGAATGAAATGTCAGGATCAAATTGGGTTTCACTGGCAAAGAAAGTTGGTTCTTTCTGTCTCCCTCTTTCTTTAAATCTAGAATTAAAAAAAAAAAATGGAGCAGAGAGAATTAAGTGTCTTGAAATGCCTATATTGTAACCAGCTCCCATAGCTACGATGACTGCCTCTTTACACTCCATGATCATCCAAGACACCTTTCCACCTTTCCTTGCCCCAGGTCTAAAGAAATCATATAATGTTTTTTCTACCAATTTTAACTAATCCCCAACCCTCTCAGGAATTCCTAAAGTCTTTTCTTCTCTCATGTATATTTTCCCTTTCCACCTGATGTTCTGGAGTAACAATTTTGGTTGCTTCATAAGAATTTATTTCACCTGCCCAAGGCTCCTATATTGCTTCTGTTATCTTAGTGCACAGAGGCAGATGTAAGCACCAGCTACAAGGTCACAGAAGAAGCAATTGGATTGCTCCAATTGATCCAATTTATTGGATTTTGTGCTTGAGATGCCCTGGCATGAGATGGCAACTAGGGGTTAGCAATTGAGACAGTTGCTCTTTACCTCTTGCCGTGGTTGTGGGTTTAATCTGCAGAATAAGAGTTAGAAAAGGGATGAACTCTTCAGCCCCAACCTTTACTGATAATAATTTTCCTTCCTGAAGGAACTGATTACTGTATTTTACACCACCTAAAACAAGCAGTGTGCATATCCTTTGCAACATTGCTCACAGGAATGAAGGGAAGAAGAAATGAAGAATACTATTAAATAGAAGGTTTGCTAAATAATTTATTATTACTCCTCCTTCTATTACTTATTATCTTTAAGAAATTACGAGATATTTCTAATTGCATTTGATGGAAATAATTTCTGCTACTTCATTGCACTTCAGATGCTGTTTTGTGGGGTAATGGGTTGTAGGCCTCACTGCAGAGGAGGGTTTTCCTTATCTAGATTCAGAGTTCCTACATGTATGAATCATATTTTCAGTTGACTCCACTTGTCTTATCAGTAAAGACAAAGGTGGAAAGAGATCAAGCAGAGATTAATTTTCAGCAATGGAGAAACTTAACTATATCTTTGACTGATGATTACAGAGTGAGACTTCTGAGAACAAACACTATTTTAGAAAAACTTTTGAGAAAGAGCAGGATTTAGTCTTTAGAGTACAATAGGACTGTATTGAATACATCAAGGATGATAATACTAAACTTATTCCCCCTCAGAATTTTTGAGTTTCCTGAAGGTATTTAGAAGACAAATATCAATAGAAAGGAACTATGTTTCTAATAATGCAGAGGAATGGAGCCCATGCTTATGAATTCTTGAGGAAAATGAATAAAGACAATTTCATGCTTGTTCTTGGCATAATGATAAAACAGGTCTGTACTGAAAAGGGATATGACTATTCCTGAAATCTAGAGTCATCTCTTCAATCAGTCAGATCTATTTTCCCTATTCTTGATGTGCTGGCAATGCTTGTTCTGAACACTCCTTGAGCTTTGTATTCTCCATGAAGTGACATCTCTGGTAAAATGGAGTGGCAGGATTAATACACAATAGGAATTCAGAATATTTGCTGAATCTGGACTTTGTAATAGCATGGCATGAAGTCTCATTTCAGAAATGAATTAAAAAGGAGTAGGACAACTACACTTTCAAGTAGGCTGGCAAGAAGACAGGGGACCATAAATCAAGGTTAATGATAATGGCAATGTTCCAGTTTGGAAGGGAAGATGAACATAAGGAGTATTACAAGAATTGGTGCTAGGCCCAGCTTTGCTAAAAGCCATTATTTATTATGTTAATGGAAACTAAAGAACACTGAAGTCAGGACAGTTGCCAAAATCTACGGAAGATGGAGAAGACATCTTGCCTAGCTTCAGCTATCTGTGTCCTACTTGCTGAGTAAATTTTAGTTTTCTATATTCTCTTGGAAAAGAAAAAAAAAAGATAAAAGGGTACCTCAAAAAGTGACAAAGCTAAGAGGAAGGATGTACTGTTTAGAAACACCTTTCCATAGATTTAGGAAAAGTAAATGAGTATAGTAATCATATCACTGAAGTACTCTCAGGATGAATAAATGCTATTAAATATGGAAAAAGGTTAAATTATGTTTTCCACTGGATTTTTTTTGGAATGAGATATACAGCTGGAGAAAGATATTTTGAAATCTTGGTGTCAATGAAGAAGTCTTAACGGAGATCAAGAAGTAAAAAACCAGCTTTTAACATTAAATAGTTCCAGAATCAAGTGTTTTTATGCTTCATATGTAAATTTCAAATAAGTATTAAAGAATTTAATGTATTAAAGAAATGCATGTTGAATTTGAAGACTAACAGTATTGAATGAGAAGTCAAAGGTTTAGTTTAAAAAATCATTGAAATGAAAAAAAAAAAGGCCCAAATTGTGACTAAGAGGGAGAAGAAAACCTGTTAAAAGTATTTAGTTAAAGATGAAAACAGCAAGGGGAGTGATAGCCCAAGGGGCATGAGTAAGGAGGATGAACTCAATGTAATTCTAAGCTGAATATTAAAATTCTTGCTTGATACTAAATTTCTTCAGACTCAGAATTTGTTTTTGCCAGAAAGAAGATGGAAGCCAAATAACATCAGAGTTGTGCTTTTGATGTTGTTGGTTTGGTTACTTTTGGTGACTAGTTTTATAAAACAATGACACAAGCACACTGTGAAGTGTGTTCTTTACACTACCAATGTCGTGGGCAAGTCAGAAGTGAAGTGAAATATGAATGTGGCCCTCTAAAGACAGAAGAAAAGATTGCCTATTGATGAAACTGTTAAGTTTTGATCACGTCCAAGGAAAAATGAGTGAGACAGAATAAGTAAGGAAATGAACACTCTTATTTAGTGGTTGGGTCATTTCCCTGAAAGATGCAAACATGCTCTTCTAATTTTACTGCATTCAGGAGTTGTGCATCCTATTTCTACTGTATCCATAGTAACTGGACAAGATACTTAAACAGGTCTTACAACAAGGATGAACACGAGTCTGCTCTCATAAAGGAATATTTGAAACTGCAAAAAGAAGGATTATCTCTTGGCCCAGTGAATCTTTTATGACTCCAGTGAAAGCTGGATGTCTAGAAGGGTGCATGAAGTCATCCTCCAACAGTTCAGTGTTTAGATCCCATTCCTAGGACATGTGCATTTGATATTCCTTAGGCTAAGAAAACAACTGGAAATAGGTGTTTCATAGGCTGTGTGAGTGCTCTGCCCACTGCATTAACAGATGACAAAACAACACTATAACTGCCAAAACCTTTGCTGGCATTTCCATGAAGAGCCTTACTCAGTAGACACGCTGTAAAAATCTTTAATATTTAAGAGAGGTAGAAGAATAGTCATAGTCTTCTGTTGGAATTGATGTTCTGGGCTTTTCTGCATTGTCAATGTTAGACCATACGTGGCTGGTGCTCACTGGGTGCATAAGTTACTGGTGAAAATGGAGACATAGAGGGGCTACCATTTTGCGGTTACACAGCCTGTCTCACACATCTGACTTTTTATTGGTGATTCTGAAAAATATAATGTGCTGACGGCAGCCTGTGCCTGGGAATTCACTGGAAAAGAATAGTCACACGGACAATAAAAGCTCCAGATCTGACTTTCAGGAAGCAGGAGTGGAGGATTGGTATCTCTGCAGGCTGCCTATTTGCACTACATCACCTGTGTTATTAATCCTGAAAACCTTGTCACTGTCTGGAAACTATTTGCTTTGAGAGTCTTCAAGAGTTCCGGACCCCATTTCTACCTGTCCCAAAGCAATTCCCTACACTGCAGGTAGTCCATTAAACAACACAGAATGCCTGTTTGGGGTTTAAAAAAAATAGCCTTTTGCTTTTTGCAGCTCTATTTGAATATTTATTGACTGACTGTAGTAGACTATTATGGCGCTTGCCCTGTAAAAATACACAAGCCATGAATGACATCAGTGTCAGAGATGAAAAGGGAAGGCCAAGGTCTGTAAAGGAGCTTAAAGTACTTAAATCCAAAACATAGGTCCTTGGACTTTTTTCATACCTTTCAAAGAAACGGAATTCCCATCAGTGAAGATATCTAGATGCCTACATTTCTGCTGTGGAAATAGGGATTTCGTTCAAAATCCTGATAGCAGGTCAGTATCTAAGTCCTCTCAGGGTTCCTAGGCTCCACATCTTGTCAGTCTTTCTCATGACATCCCTGTACTCTGGGGCATGCTCTTAGGACGTGTTCCAGTTCTGCTTAGAGAAAAGCTGGGAGAAGGAGGTGAAATCTCTAGCCTTTGATGGAGCAGTGATTATGACACCATGGATGAAAATTTTTTCAGTGTCTAGTTTGCTCAGATGTTTTTGCTCAGACAGTTTTCTCATATAGGTCAGTGAAGCCTCTCCTGTCTGTAACTCCCCTCAGTCTTTAGTGAACACCTTCCACAGAAGAATAAATGCATGTCTAAGTGCCCACTGGTCTCTCAGGAGAGGATCCAAACCATACGGTTGTTGGTGGACAGACTGACTTTGGCTCTCTTGGGGTTTCTCAATGGATTATTTCACTGTGCAGAAGCTGTTGAATAATCATTGAGCTGTGGAGGAAAGTGGTGAAAAGTCTCTCTGTTATAATTGGCAAGGCACTGTGCCAGTTTATGGGCAATCAAACCTGACTTCCCTGCCTAGATGAGTGTCACAATCATATAGATATTTGACGGTGAAGGAGATCTGCATCTTCGTTAAAGGTGCTTTGCAAGAAAAGTGCTGGGCTAAGCTGGGACCTCATTGTAGGCAAAAATCATCCTGGGTCTTAAGAAAGGGTATCAAACTCTTGCATTTTCAAGGATGTGACAAGCAATCCATAGAACAGGGATGGGATGGAATGGAAAGCAGAAGGTCTTGTCTATGTTCTCTTAAGTCTGGGAGGTTTCAGATCATGGGACTGAGATGGAGGCCCCAACCATCAGTACAGGCCCTATGCTAGGAAGAGTTAAAGTACCCACACAACATCTTGTAATGCAGAAAAATACTGAGCCTCTGAGCAGGTACAACGAGGCCAGGACTTTTAAGGATCAGGGAAAATGGATGCCTGGGTGGCAAACAAATGAAAACCATCTGGAATATCATCAAAAGGGTTTTCTTGTTTCTTAACCAGATATGCTAATACCTGTATCATATGTCAGTCCAAGATGGACATTTAAAAAGCTCTTATGCAGGCTTAGATAGCACTTTGTAGCTTCAAAACGCTGCAAGCAGTTCTGCCATTGTCTGCAGGGTGTGTTGAAAGCGAGGCTGAAGAAGTGGGAATTGAAACAGCATCCTTGGGTGCTGTAGTGACCCAGCCCACCTTGGGGATGAGTGACATCCATTGGGTGGATTTCCCCGCCCAGGACTCCAACCCTGAGGGTGGATCCAAGGGCGAGACCAAGGTTTAAGGCTACTCCCCACTGGGCGTCCATCTAGCAGCCTCTCCTCCTCTCCTTCTAGAAACCTCTCCGTTCCCGTAATGCTGTTGGTTTAGACTCTATGTTTATTCACGTGTTTCATTGCTTACGTATTGAGCTCTGGAAAGTTCTGTTCAGTTCGGTTTCCCATTGGTTGATTCAAATATGTTCCTCCCCTCACCCTTTGTGATTTGTTCCCTGTCACCCTCATCATTCCCTTACTGGTTTATCCTTTTGTTCCTCCCCTTCTCTGCCCCTGTTTGAAAAGGGGGTTGTAACTGCTCCTCAGGGCTCTTCTCCTTTGTCCCCGCCTTTCGACTGGAGCTCTGCCCCTCGGGGCTGGAATAAAGTCGGGATTACAGACAAGGAAAGAGTTCCTCTGTCTTCCTTCACCCTTGCCTGTTGCCTAGCAACACCTTGCAGTAGCCAGCCTTCGAACCCAGCTACTTGCAGGCAGCACCGAGAGCTGCTGACAGGACTCTGATTGTCACGCTGCCGGGCCATCAGAACTTGTTGCCTGCCGGGCTACTGGGCGGCTTACGGTCAGTGCGACACTTGGGGTCGATGGAACACTTGTCACCAGCTTTTGGTGCTGTGTCAAGGCTGTGCCTGCCTTCAAGTCTGCATTTTAAGACAATGCATTCTTGTCTCACATCTTCAGATATCCCCAGTGTTTCATGTCATTATTAATGGTAAAAAATGTCTGTCTTTTTTTTCCTAGGCCTTTTTTACAGGCCTGCTGTCTAGTTCAAACGAGATCCTTGATTTTCTGAACTCTTGCTGGTATCTACCTGGACTACTGTTAAAATAAAAATCCCTTTGCTTCTCTTTAAGTAATGTTGCTCAAGTATGGTCTCTGCAAAATGCAATTTCCATCTAATGCTTGAACTAGACCTCATGAAATAAGATGCTGAAAAAGATTTACGAGTCACCAAAGCTCAAGCTAATGTGCTGATAGCTCTGGAATTTCAGATGTTTAAATAAAAGTACTCACAGCTGCAGCAGGAATTTCCTAATTTGCCAGAAGCCCTTAGAAAATAACCCTCCAAAAGGGTAAGGCTTTAAACTATATGTGTGCATTTGATTTTTATACAGTTTTAAATAAACCTTGCAAAAAATTAAAAATAATTGTGGAATCATCCGCATGCAAAAATACTTCTGAGGGTGGAACAAGCAAGGAAGAATGAGATGGACCTTTCTGACTGCTCTGCCCTGGGAATTCTCCTATATGCATACACCTGATGGCACCTACTCTGCAGAATAGCTGCTAAAACCTCTAAAGTCCTCTGGGAAGTCTCTTACTGACTTACCATCAATTGAGACTTTCCTCAGCTTCTAAGCACAGCATAAAGTGCATAACAGACCAGCTCCAGCCTTGAATAATCACCTGAAAGATTCAGTGGTGTTAAGTGAATATTTTACTTAGCTGAAGGTTGCAACACCAATTTCATTATTAAAAATAATGGAGGATTTGATGCAATGGAAAGCTGATTTACAAATATGTCGCATGTCAAATCCAGCTTTCGGGTTTCTTGGTTCACTTAATGTTATTTCAAGATGTTAAATGGACCCTACACTATGTTGTTTTCTGCAGGAAAGATAGACTGCAATCCACTTCTATATGTTTCAGCCTTGTAGTAAGTGTTCAGAAGAAGGATAAAAAGCTATTTAAGACAGGCAGTGCTTATCATCATGTAGCTGGGATTGTTTCAGAGTGTTATTATTTTTGCAGTGTATATATGCTGGCATAATTCTGCTTTGGATACAGTTATGAATGTATATTAATAAAAACTTTTCTACCAGTGTAATTCCTTGCCTGGCCAAAATCAGCTATACAAGTGTAAGCATATGTATGTAAGCACAATTATCTTTATACCATTACCAGCTGCAGTTGAAGCCTTATGTCTAGGTGAGCCCTAGCCCTTCAAGTCTTCAGAGTACACTAAAATGGCACCAACCTTAATGTTTAGAGATTTGATCCTTTTTTTGTGAACAAATTATAAATCACTTTACTCCTTTGCATTTGGGGAATAGTCTTTAAGCAAACATGTTTAAAGAGATGTCATGCTGCCAACTGAGGTGTTGGAAACACTTGATTTTTTTGTAGTGTCTTTCAAAAACAAGTTGTGTCAAGCATGCCAAGTGTTTGATGTTGGTTTTCTGATAGAAGAACTTAGAAATGTATTGTTTGTGATGATTTTGGATAACACAAACATTTCCATGCTTTGATGAATCCTTGATGTTGTAGTTCTTTAAAGGAAGGTTGACAACAGCACCAAACTTCAGTCAAGGCACTTTTATTATGTTTCAGTTATATATAGTCAGAAATCCAGCTGCAGGGTAATCATAGAATCCTAGAGTGGTTTGGGTTGGAAGGGACCTTAAAGATCATCTAGTTCTAATCCCGCAGCCATGTGAAGAGACTCCTTCCTCTAGGTCAGGTTATTCAGAGCCCCATCCAGCCTGTTCTTGAACATATTCAGGGACAGGGAGTTCACAACTCACAGTGAAGAATTTTTTCCTTTTATCCAATGCAATGCAATGCAATCCAAACACCTCTTTCAGTTTAAAGCCATCCCCACTTGTTCTATCACTACATGCCCTTGTCAAAAATCCCTCTCCAGCTTTCTTGTATCCCCTCTAGGCACTGGAAGTTGCTCTAAGGTCTCCCTGGAGCCTTCTCTTCTCTGGGCTGAATAGCCCACCTCTCTCGGACTGTCTTCATAGGAGATGTGCTCCAGCCCTCTGATGACAACCTGGATGTGAACTGGCTACCTCACACTTGGGCTCTTGGTGAGCACCATCCTGTGAGAGAGCATTATAAACACAGTAGTACTTTTGTACTAATATATGGAGTTAATTTAGGACCAGAAGCATCAGTTTCAAGTCCAAATTATTAAATATACACAGGGGAAGAGATGCAACACACAGACATTTCAGAAGAATCTGTTGATCAATCTGGTTGCTTGTCCATCCATGGCATTATTCTCAACTCAGATGATCCACTAATGGTTAAGGGAAGTTGGCTGTGAATATGTTTACTGGTGAAGAAATACATCTACTAAAACAGTGGGAATTTTACTCTTAATACAGCAAATGATCTTCTGTGCTCAGAAGTGAACATAATTCAGATGTACATCCAATTAATTAGTTTTTAATTTTCTGGTAATTGGAGAAGACAAGAAGGCAGTTCTTTGCAAGGCCTGACCCAAAGTTCATTGAAGTCTGCAGATACTTCTGTGTTGTTTTTCATGGGCTGTTTCTTCAGGCTCCTAGTAAGTCTGTATTTGCAACAGTAAGTCTGTATTTTGCCTTAGCTAAAAATTTGTTTGGTATTGCTCAAATTTCACACTGAGATGGAATGAATGTGTGATATCAGTTTAAGGAGAAAAAAATCACTAGAGAATTGTTCCAAGGACATTTGGGACAATGCAGCATAAAATGAGGTTATGTATTTTCAGTTCATCTTACTGTAGCCAGTCGGTACGTGTCATTCCGAGAAGATGCAGTTGAGTTAGGATGATTTCCAGTTCACTGTATGTTTTTGGGAATTTGCTGAAACAAATGAATACTCAGTCTCTCCTAGGAGGAGAAGAAGCCTACTAGACATCACTGGGTGTGTGAAACAAATATCTTCCAAGGGATCAGCAACATCAGATGCTATTTGAACACTGATAAAACAAGACACAGGCAGTTTGGAATCTGCAGTAAATTTTATATTTGCAAAGCAAATGTCTTTGCAAGTGTGAATTCAGCATTTAGTCAAAGCTTTAGGTCACAAGAAAGTTGCCAGTTTTGTTTTTCCTTGTTCCTTTTTTTTTCTTGTGTGTTGCTTTTATTAAAATGGTTTTTGATATTTCCTAGAAGAATCTTCTCATTTTCTTGCTATTTTTAAGAGGTATGCTGCTGCAAGAATATTGCTGTGCAAAGTGATCTCCTGCAGTGTCAAACTTCTCTTCATTCAATGTTTTCAAAATAGTTCTGTATTTAAATATTTTCTAGCATTGAAGAGCTGAACCATTTTCATTATGGTTCATATTGAACCATATGTATGTGACATGGTGCTATATATGACTTCATATTTTATTAATTAATTTGAGAGAATAGCTATTTGACGTGCAGCTATTTCAAGACAATTCTACTTTCTAAAATCCTTCTGATCAAGTTGGATAACCTTCTGATATAAATATTTAATTTATAAAATCCCCACACGTGTGATAATTTTCATTCTTTATGGTAACTTTCAAATTGTTCTTCCATGCATGAAGAAACTGATGTTACCCTCATATAAACACAAAGGCATTAACATTTATTTTATACCTTCTAGTCAGCTTGTGTAAACATGCTTCAGTACAATCAAGTAGTTTAATATTTAGGATTGAGTTTGGATATATGAAAATGCTGTGCCTGCTCCTGTCTGTGGCTCTTAATAGAGTAGCTAAATTGAGGCTGAAATTCAGGCTCCAGCTAGGAAATGAGAAATATGGGGTGATTTTTTTCTCTGTTTTTTATTTTTTAATTTTTTTTAAAAATTTGTTTGGGGATTTTCAATTATTCCTGCAGCCTAAGAGGGCTCCTGGCTGGGCTTTGCCTCATGCCATTGTGTCGAGGCAAGCATGGATACGCGTGTGGGAGGCTTTACAGAGAAAGCGAGCTACCAGTAAAACTTAGCTGCTTCCAGGATTAACAGCAGCTGAATGAGAGTTTTCCACATCACACTTAAAAACTTGGGTTACTAGTCAATTATAGCTGACTTTTTTGGAGTTAACCTTTAACCTGTCCGCTTGCCTTTTTCTCTCTATTGAGGATATATACCTCCCTCCTCAGACCTCAAAGAGTGGTTTAATATCTATCTTATATTACCTCATCCCTTCCATCTTCCCACCAGTAGATGATTGCTCCTGGGAGAAGTACTTAGGATTTTGTGTGGTCCAGTTTTGAAAGACCTTGGACACAAAAAACAGACTCTTTCCTTATGGCACAGCTTCACATCCTGCTTTAAGTGGTAGAAATTTTATTCCAGTTTAAATTTTCCTTTTTCCTATCTTTGTCCTGTGAGAGCCCATTTAGTTGTGCCAGGCAACTAAGCCAATTCTCATTCAGCCAAATTGGCACTGGCTAAATTCAGGTTTCACGAGTCTAACTCCCTCTGAGCTTGGAAAAGCACCATGCACGTGACAGAGAGGTAAAGCAAAGACAAGCCCCCAATAGTGTCAAGTGGGTTTGCTGAGACCTGAACCTCTCACACCTTGGCTTGAGCCTGAGGGAAAGAGGACAGTCTGGGTCCACATCTCCACTGGCCATCCAGATTTTCCATCATTTTGATTTCTTTTCCTACAAGCTGCCAAAAATGTTGATTTTTCTATTTTAAATAAACCCCTCTATTTTTCAGCCTGCTGTTATTTACCACAAGTGGGACTGAATGATGTTTCTGCATTTCCCTCCCTGTTTCACTTCCTGAATCCAGGCTACAGGGAAGTTTGAAATGCTCTGTGGCAGATGGCAGGGCCCATGCAACATATGCTGAACATTTTGAAGGGATTCTGGAAAGAAATTTAGTGTTTATTAGAAGATGGAAATACTTTCCTTTCTAATGTGCAATTAGGGAATTACAAATCTTTCAAGAAAATCCAAAGAGTCAGGGTAAAAAATTCCAACAGCCTAATAACCCTAGTAACATCCAGACCTGGCATTTGAATTAAACATCTCTCTCTTTCAAGGTGCAATCCTTTGCATTCCCCTCCATGGCCACAAAGCAACATTTAATGTCATGTGCCCACTTAGAAAATCCATGCCTTCTGCTCTATCAAGGATTCATGCACCCTACTCCCCTACCCTTCCCAAAAGCAGGGAAAGAGTTGCTTAAGATCTGACACTTGCCTTTGGAAGAGAAATTGTTTAACAGGGGTTGGGCAAGTTTGGATTTTTTCCAGAGCAATTCCTAGCACAGCAGCTGTGAGGGTCTTGTCAAAACACCAGCCTGAATCATTTACTTGCTGTCCTTTGCCATTCCTTTATCTGTGAGCAAACTAAAAGTAGAGATGAATTTCGGGCTCCAAGTAACTGCATTGCGTGGAGCATTTGAGATGATGGTGTGTATTTAAAAAGAAACGTTCTATAATTGAAACAGAAACAGTAGGAGCTAAATATAGACTTTTAAATTCATTTGGAATCTGGAGTTGGCAGTTTTGTCTTTAGGGTATTTATGTGATTTCTTTATTTGAACCAACATGACGTGCCTTTTTTTTTTTTTAAAGACTACAAGCATTTTGTTGATCCAACATTTTTGGTACATATCAGCATGGAATATCTGGCAATTACATGTCAAATTTTAAAATCAGATTTTTTCCCCTTAGACAAATTTCCTTTGAAGAAATCAAACTGGACATTAGTGAACTCTATAAGGGTGACAGAGGGATGCAACAAATTTCTGACAAATTATTATTTTTGTTTTATTTTCATTAACAAATGCAGGTTGCAGATACTTTCACTCTGGTTGTAAAGATACATTTTTTACTTCCTCCCACACTCATCCCAAGCCAGAAGTGCTCAGAGACACCTGGGTCTGGTGTGCACCATTAATTGCTGCCATGCCAAGTTAGAAGTCCTCCTCTCTGATTTACCCCTCCTGCAGAAATTGCTGCACTACATTTCCCCAGACACTGTGGATGTTCTCTAAATTCTCCTGGGCAAATGGAAAGCAGTGTCCTTTTCTGTAGGGCAGGTGTTGCTTAGTCAGTAAGAAGCAAAAGCACATTGGGTTGTCATTGCCCATGGATACCTGGCTGTTATGGGCAATACAGTGTGTGGCAGAAAAGCAAACAGGGTAATATAAAGCAAAACATCAAGGTTTCTTTGTTCTTAAATTGCCCGGTGAAGGGGCAGTAAAACATCATGACTAGTTCTCTTGCCTAACTGTGGTTGCCTATAAGGTAGGAATCTGCTCTCAGCTAATTGTCTGCCTCTAAGACTGGGAAGAAAAGGATGCATCTCATCATAACACAGAATTAGCACTGCCTATTGGAAATGTGCCACTCTAGTGCATACTGAAAAAGCCTGGATGCCAGTTCAGACTCAGAGAATCCTATTCTAAGTACAGAATTATCCAGAAAAACTCAAAGATCAATGTGGGCCAATAAATAACTTGAAAGTGTCCCTTTAGAAGAGATTCTAGACGATTTTTTCTTTCCTTTTCCAATTATCTGGCTAAAAATACCAACGCTGCTTGAGTTCAATCACAATAGAAATAAACAAACAATAATATTTTTTATTGAAACCAGCAATTACTGAATAACAGGATATAACTTTCCACAACATCCTATTTCTATCTGTAGGCCTTTTGAAAATGCACCAGCATCCCAGTGGCAGAAGAGGAATTGTTGTTTGAGCTCTCTGGTGACAGTTTTCCAATAACAGCAAGTCTCATCTTCACCTCTCCATCAGGTCTGCCAAGGGGGTGAGTTCAGAACTAAGTCAGGAAGGGCAAAAGCATCACCGCATCATCTTTCAGCCCTTCGTAAAAAACAAAGAGCACATACTTGGCAGCACTTTAATTTCTATGGTTACTCATGAATAACAGCACAGCTGGGGAACTGTTGCTACAACCCACTAGCAGAGATCATTCAAGAGGTCACACTTTAGCAGATCCATTAAAAAAGCACTGTTTTTTTTCAGGGATAATACAACTGGACCATAGGTTGTACGCTTTACATTAGTATCAAGAGGGCTATCCTGCTAGTCATAAATTTGTGCTCATTACTGTCATTGTCTATAAGGCAATAGGAGGCAGGATGGCTCGTTATTTAAGGCACCAAACAGGACTGATGATTTTTGGACAAAATCTTGACCAAGAACATAATTTACTTGGATTTTGTCAGTCACAGATGTTGATATCTCTCATGCTAATGCAGGCCAATGCTCCCTGCAGCTTGGAGAGAGTTTCTGGCCAGGGAGACCTGCATCAAGGCTTTGCTTTCTACCAAGGGGACAGTAACACAATTTTTCAGCAAAGTCCAGAAAAAATAATTGAGTAACCCTGAATCAGAATTGTTTGGAAGCTCTGATACAGACTTCCTCTATGACCTGAGTGAAATGACTGGTTTGTGCTTTCAAATTTGATCTTTATTTCCTTTCTTGGTTATCAGGGCAGAAGTCGTGAAGCCCTGGTAACTTCATTGCAATACAATGTATCTTTAATTGATGGAACAGACTTTAAAACCCTTTTGGCCAAGGAAGGCGTATTGCTTTGTGTTTCACTGTGCCCTATTCAGAAGGGAAGTAAAAGCAAAATTCACACTTCTTTTTGTCTGCTATCCACTTATGGTGGTCTCCTCTGAAGTTAATTCATTCCTGAACAGCCAGGGATAGACTTTAAGTACTTATTTCACTTTTGCAAGTTCAAAAATGTAGTGTGTTATCAGGGAATGGAACAACAGTTATTTTACATTCTTTTGGGTAGAATTTCAGAGGACACAATTAAAAATATAAAATAATTACAAAACTTAGCATCACAGAATCATAGAATCATGGAATGGCTTGGCTTGGAAGAGACCTTGAAGATCGTCTAGTTCCAAACACCCTACCATGGACAGAGATATCACCCACTAGATGAGGTTTCTGCATTAATGCACTGGGCCTGTGAGTTGGCCCACAGAAATGCACTGGTGTGTCAATGCAAATGTTGTATTTTGATGGTTTATTCAGTGTAATGTAGGATTAGTATCAGAAGAGACAAATGAAATCCATGTAAGTCCTTTTTCAAGACTCGTCTTTCTACATACTGTCCCTACACATACTGGAATAAGCACACCATCCAGACTAAAGCCATTGACATCAGTGCATTTTCACCTGGGACAGATTTGGCTTACTTTTGCTAATTGCATCATTACCCTCAAGCTATGCTGAACAAGTCATTAGTGGCAGACAGCTGAATTTCTAAAAGTGTGTGTAACCTAGCTCTAACCAGCAGCACAGTAGAAACTACTCTCAGTACCTCCTCTGGGCAACGAAGGACACCATGAAATTGAATAAATAAATATAAACAAAGACTGTTTTTCAATTTGCTCCCCATCTGGAGTACTGGCTATTTTTCCAGCTCTTAAACTGAGGCACTTTTGCACTTTAATAAAGCCAATCCTCTTTACCTTTTGCCATCTCTGAGGACCTCAGTGAACTTAAGAGCATTTCTATAGATTAGAGGCTTCCCTTTTCAGCACTTTCAAATAATAAGCCAATATGCTTAATTTTTGAAATGCTGTTGCCCTGTCCTGGAGGAGAGGCAAGTTCAGTGGCAGACAGGGCCCTGTGCCAGCTGACCTGAGTGCCTGACAGTGTTTCTGAACCTGCTTAGTTTACCAGCAGAGGCTTAAGATCGGAGTCTGCCAGGGCACCTTTCGCTGGCAGATACATGTTTTGTTCCTTCTTCACTTTTGGCCATTGCAGCACTGAAGGAGGAATGGTATTGCTTCATCCCTCTTGTGTCAGACTCTGAATAAACAGGATGTTTCCTACAGAACTTGCAGTTTGACTGATGTGTTGAATATCCAGTGTAGGACTTACATAAATATCCCTCCATCCAAACAATCTTAGTTGTTGGCTAAAGTTTAATTTCTTGAGACACAAAAATTTACCTAATCTGAAATGTTATCACTCGCATCTTCTTTCTTTCTCTCTCTGACTCATGGTTATACTTTTTCTCAGTTCTTCAGTAGAGGGACCATCACTCCATCAGTGGGATACTCTTCCTTCTCCCCATGATGGCTGGAAATGGCACAGGCTGTACATAGATACTCACAGGCTTGTCTCTGGATCTCACCAGAGCTGGTTGGGTGCAAGTGCAGCAGATCTGGGGACCTGTAAGTAGACTTAGAGGTATAAATGCTCTTGTATAAATATTCCAATCTGGAAATGAACACCTTTGTTAGTGTCTACAGGAAATCTCAGCTCACCACAGACCTCTGAAATACCTGTGATGAACAGTACCTTGCAAGTGCCTGTTTCTATTCAGTGATCGTAAAGGCAGTCAAGATCAAGATTCAGTGATCGTAAAGGCAGTGCACCTCAGCTGCACTGTTCAGCAGATATCTAAGGCCAGGAGAGGCTGGCTGAGACACCAAGTCCCTGCTGAACGCAGGTCTAGATGGAGGGCTGCTCAGCTCATAGCTTGATGAAGTGTCACAGATTGTGATTTTCTCACACAAATACTGTTTACAGAGCAAAAATCTGAGATCAAATCTGTTTCTCCTACATGTCTCTCCCCACCCCAATGTATTCAATGCCTTTCGGCCAATATCTGGCTTGCAAGACAAGACCAAGGTTTCCTCCCACCCTGCCTGACTTGTATTTGAGGACGACCTATGNACTTGTATTTGAGGACAACTTATGTGTTCCAGACGCAGAATCAGCATTTTGAAGTTTTCTGAGAGCTGGGATTGTGCCCAGAGAAGCACACTGGGGACTACATTTGTGAATATTCCTGGTAGATGCTGGCTAATGTGCACCTGCTGCTCAAACAGGTCCGAGTCAGCATCCTGGTTTGATCTGGGTTTGTTGTTTTCTCAGAAGTGCTGACTCATCAGAGCCTCTCCTGTTTCATGCTGGAGTAATCTTCCCCTTTCTCCTGGAACTTCTCCAGACCTTATCACCTCTAAAAGCACAGGGTTCCCAGGAAAACAAATCATCCTTAATTAATGACCTCATAAGACAGGCATTTAATTGCCCTCCGCCTCTTGTGATCTATAGAGGTTCTGTGTAAATAAAGGAGCTGAACCATCTTTTTCACAAATGTTTAACTTGACCTAGTTTATAAAATAGAAGTAGAAAAAGATTTTTATAAACATACTGTACATGTCTAATTTGTCCTGCTTTAGCAAAGTGTAGCCAAAAAGTAGAGATGCTGACCATTACATGGTAGAAATCTTGTTCTTTATATACATTTATTTATTTATTTATTTATTTCTATATTTATATATAATGATACAAATATATGAATATATTTTTATAAATATATAAATATATTTAGACCTATCAGTGTATTCATGAATTCTTTATATCTACAGAATGCTTGAATGGCTCACCAAGCAGTTAAATTTGGGGGTAAAGAAAGGTCCACTGAGGCCTCAGTTAAGAAGACAGCAATCTAAAATTTGGTTAAGACCATGAGCAAGTAAGTCTGAAGGCAGCTGCTGCACACCCAAGTGCTCTAAATCCCTAGCAAAAATTCCTAACAAACTCTCCATGGTGTAGTTTTATCACCAAATATTATGTCTTCATTTAATTAGTGGAATAAATTACAAGTAAAAGTTAATTTGACTCTTCATTTCTCAATTTCTTTATCTCTATTTCTTTATCTCTCTAAAGAATAAAATTGCTTGTGTAAAAGAAACAACTTCAGTGGCAGTTTCTCACTTGCTCTGATTCCGGGAAAAAAACCAAAAACAATCTCTGATTCTGTCCTTCAGCTCCTGCCTGTCCATTCAAACCAGCTGCTTCAAGTCCAGCCATTTTAATACTTCTCTGCTTTTAATACCTCGAGTAGTTTTTAAGCTCTCAAGCTGTGATTGAAGTGACTAATGAAGTGGACAAACCAATATCAGCCTGAGTTTAACTTTTCTTTTAAACACAAAAGTTATCCAGTGTAGTGAATGTAAACTGATAGGACTCTCACTTGCAGTGACTGGTGGAGGCCCTGGTCAGAAGCCCTGGTCGCTCATGATGTGCAGTGCTGCAGCTGACCACACTCCTCCTTCTCAGCTTCAGCCAAGGACATCACAGAAGGTTTTGTGGAGCACAGAAGCAGCTGGGACCCATGCACGAAGTCTCAAGTTCTACTGTTGAGCTGCAGCTTTGCTTCTGACATCTTGGGATGCACTCGGGCCTGGTTTCAACAGGAGGGACTCCAAAGCCTCTCAGAAGCAAATGAAGATATTTCCCTGATGCAGGTGGGAGGTGGGTGCTGTCCTTGCCTTGTCTGAGTCAGTCACCTCCTTGCTGGCAGGATGGTCATAAGCAGAGGGGGGCTGTGCACTCTCTGCACTCTCCTGGGTGCCCAGTGCCATCCTGAATTGGATTCCATAGCTTCAGAGAGGAGCAGGACTTTGGATGCACCTGTCTGCAGGTTGCCTCCTATCACCAGGTCCTGCACCTCTCTTGTTTACAATATATACCCTTGCTTAGGTTTGTGCTCTTGCATATGAAAGCTTTTCCACCCATAGTTATGCCATGCAGTTTTGAGTAATGTTGTTACAACGATATTGTTATTAGAACAATTAGTTCACTTAGCACTTCAAAGATAAAGTTAAAATTAATATTGGTACATTTAAAAGGTACATTGGACAGTTTAGATTGTGAGAGCAAATGGTTGTCCCACTTAAAGCAGATTTCTTGCTGTAATTATTTCAAGGAAATAAGTTTGTCATGTTGCGTGAAATGGCTAAAAGATTTTAGGGACCATTTAATAATTATATACAGTCCTAGGAGATAAGTAGAACAGAAAATGAGCTTTTAAAAACTCAAGGAATCATAGCATGAAGCAATGGTAATTTAACACAGAGCTTACACAATAGATTTCATTTTTCTTAACAGAACAATAATTGAAAACTGACTTAGCCCCTTAAATAAACCAGTGACAGCTGGGAAAATCAGCAGATTGGCCCTTTGTGCCTCTTTATAGTAGATGTTGGCAACAAGATAGTTGATGTAGTCTCTATAGGACATAGCTATGATGTCTTCCAGATGTGCTTGACCTTTATCTTGGATTAAAAAGCATCTTTCCATAGAAACTGTCAATTTATATACTCTTAGGCCAAGTCATCAGCTCCTTTAAGATGCTGAAAAACCCCTCTTGTGATGATTATGCTTCCATTGCCATTCAGTACAGACATCTAATTGTGAGTGTTTAGATTTTTTCAAACGTGAGTACATAATCTAGCTCGATTTGCCTGTAGAACTTATAATACGAGGAAGATCTGTAACATGCTAAGGGTTGCTCAGTACTTGCAGAGGGACATTCAGGAGATCCTTCCTTGGCTTGCTACTCACAGTGGGTGTAAGGAGAAAGAAAAATGGCAACGTCTTTTTCATGGGTTGCATTATTACTTATTTATGTGTACAGGATGATGCTACTGCTGTCTCTGGCTCTTTGGGGAGACAGTATCAAACACAGTACCCAGGGAAGAGTTAAGCTACAGGCAGTGTAATGCTCATGTGCCAGGCAGTGGAGAAGGGCACAGGCCACCTCATACCCTCTGACTCAAGGGTACAGTGGCATGCCTATACCTATAAATTGTCTCACCAGCAAAACCCCAGAACCAAGAAAGCAAAAAAAGGAGCCTCTGGCTACAAATGCACTTGAGTCAAAGGAGGATTTTCAGTTTGTTACCTTGACTGTGTCAAAGGGACAGTGGCACTTGGAGCGGCACAAGAACAGAGTGAATGTCAGACATCAATGTTTATGGGGAGGGGGATAGGGGACATAGTGGAGCAGAGGGAAATAGGGGAAACAGGTAGAGTGCTGTGGGACGAGAGGGGAGCTGTGGGCACCTTGGGCTTGGCTTGGAGGCACAGAGGAGAGGTTGAGAGCATCACATCAGCTTCAAGAGAGGACTTGTTTTGATGGAAAACAAGGCAAGACAAGATGTACTTGCTGTCCCATACTCAAGTGTCTGCGTTAGTAGCTGAAGAGCTATGACTATCAGACCCCCAATGCTTTTGTGGCATTTGTGTAGTTTGGTTAACTCCATGGCGATGGAATTTCTTGTTTTTCTGTTTCATATAGAACAGAAATGAAAACTCCTGAAACAAAATACAGGTTCAGCACAGGAATCCAAGTTGACACACTAACTCAGAGAGATCCATGTCCTGGTCAGTGCGCCTCAGACAACCTCAGTGCAGCACTGCAAATTTTCTGTGACCTCCATGCAGTCCTTTCAGCACCACATGACCCAGTATGTCTTGGTCCTCCGAGACCAGGCAGGCTCATAGATGTGAACTTGTCACCTGCTCTGAGGCAATAGTGCTCCCCCAGGGTCACCTTGTTATGTGACTTTGCATACAGATGCCTTGTGTTGGGAATTTAAAGGGTTGGAGTGGGGTGTGACAGGGTGGATTAAGGTTACAGCAGAAGAAACCTGGTTGAAAGAAAGACTAGAGCAAAGCTGCATGAGCCTGTGGCCCACCAGTATGGACCACTGACAAGATGGGTATGACTCTGCCCTCTAAATTGCTTAGGACAGGAAGATGAGATTGATTATAGAAAGGCAGTGGTATACAAATATTGAAAGAAGAAAAGGGCCTAACAACATTCTCTCATGTCCACATTTCACTGAGATGTAAAACCTTTGAGATCTTGTGACACAACAGTAAGGCAGTTTCAAAGGAGTAGGAGGATTCTGGAATGCAGTTTTGGAATATCACCCAGCACCATTTCTGCAGCTGATTTTCTGAGGACTTGTTTGTGGGAAATTAAAAAAAGAAACAAACCCAGAGTAACTGTTCAAATTGGACCTAAATTGCACACAAATCAAAAATCTTGATTTTCAACCTTTGTGTCTGTCTTCTGGCTCTTCTACTGAGACAAAAATGCCAGCTGGCAACAGATGGATGGTGCTTTCTGAGATGTTGTTTCCTGGAGATAGGAATATTTTTAAGAGAGGTGGTAGACAAGGCAGAACTTTGCTTCATCATACTGAGTTGCTGGTGTAATGTTGTTGGACAGCATTACTTAGTTTTGCAAAGGCAGCTCTAAACAGAGCTTTCATCCTGTGTCCTGCAGAGCTTCCTGAAAATGACGAATTCTGTCTATAAATCCCTGTTTCTTTCACTGTTGAGGAAGATGTAATGGTACACACGACAATATACCCATATTTTGGACTTTAGTCATTTCACAGTGTCTTTAAACCATGAGGCAAATCAAGGAAGGCAGTAAAGCAATATGGTAAAATGTATTTCATCAAAATAACCAAAATATTGAAATAGCAAAAAGAAAGAAAAAGGAATTTGACAAGTGGGAGGAGGAAACAGCTGCGCCAGTTGTTACTTTGCTGTGTAAACAATTTAATGCAATTATAAATCTCTTTCTGGTCACACTGTGCTGTAAATAAAAAGATTTTTCATGTACACTCTTTTTCTGCTTTCATCGGAAGTCCTGCTCCTGAATCAGAGGCTGCCTTGGCAATTTGGTAACACATGGTAAGCTGTGTTTATGGAGTGACATGCAGATGTTTCAGCCTGAGCCTCTGCAGATGCTCTTCTTTTCTGCACTGCTGGGGATGGGCAGGTGCTGTCAAACCACACGGCCAGGGCACTGGGTTTAGGCTGTGCCTTATGCTCAGGCCTGGTGCCAGGCTAGACCACAGCTCATCTTCTCAGGGCTCCCCCTGGGACTTACAAAATGCTGCTCAGGTTTGACCCATACCTGTGATCCTTGCCAGAATTAACCAGTTGTGCCCCCCATCACTCACATACCTCATGGCACTTCAAGAAAAGGAAACATTTCCAGAAGCATTAGTCCACGAATGTGGCCTGTCCTATGCTGTGACTCAGCTAGAGGACACTTCTATGGAGCTGTTGCCCTGGGTCTTCTGCCTGCAGGTTCCTGTGGCACAGGGTAAGCCATGCATATCCCCAGTGCTGTGGAGGGAGCATTCTGTGCACAGGGCACTGCCTGCTGCTGCTTCTTGCAGCTTCATGAGCTGAAAACCTTCGGCTCAGAGACCACTGCTTACTGTAAAATATGCACTGTTGGATTTGGGTTTTTTTTGGTGTGGTTTAATCCCTGACTTGCTTGATGTGCCATAGACACACCATAACCTGCATGAGACATGGCAGAGTTTGCATAGGTGCACAAATTCAAGGAATGGGTTTGGACAGAGTTTGCCTTTGAACTGTGGAAACAGTACAATGAAATAATTTAAAACACATTGCTTCAGTAATCAGAGAGGGTGCATGCATTAAAGTGGAGTTTGCATGAGACCTTCAAGCTTTTCAAACCATTTATATTTTACATAACTATATGTTAATCCACAGACAATCTATAGTTCTGAATAGCCTCATAGCAACCACAAATCAACAAATGATTTCCCTGGGCTCTTAGGCATACCACTGCCATTAGGTCCTCTGATTTTTAATTAAGAGGAAATGTCTCTAAACATCTTGAGGTAATTAAAGTGGTAATATCTTCTGTAAGATGCATCTGTTAAAATAACAGCAATTCCCCTATGTGACTCAAAAATATAACTGCAACCTCATTAGACAAATTAGATTAAACAATTTATTTTTATATAAACTTAAAATGTAAAGTATGCTCACAGTTCTGCTGTAATTCTTGAATGTAATAAGTGAATTCCCTCTCCCACATTTTACAGTGTAACTCCTGATATAATGATCATATGAACTTTTATTATGATTCTGATTAAAATACCATATTACAAATAGCTCCTTATTATCTCTTTGCCATTCATAATACTTTCATGAGGAGACGATTACTGTGATAATGTTATGAAGCTGCTAAAAAAATTTACGTGCTAACCTAGCTTTACACATTTATTTCTGGCTGAATTATGACAGAAAGTAGCAACCAGAACGACAATTATTTGAATAAGGCTGCTTAAAAATTGTTTATTTTTGCTTCTAAACACACATGCATTGGTTGAGTTTTGTAAATAAGCAAAAAAAAAAAAAAGTTTTGTCTATGTGTGTATGAAATCTGTGTGTGGAAATTTTGCAACATGTTGCAGTGAACCACTGTATTTTAGGAGTTTTTAGAGAATAATATTATTCCAGGTGTTGCCTAGATACACATGGAAGCAAAAAATAACTGAACAAAAATTTTAACAGATGCAATTACTTAAAGCAGTGGTTTAAGGAGAGACTTCCAGTGTGGATGAAAACTCACCATCAGCCAGTCTGGTTCTTATGTCCAAACTATCTCTAAACTTTAAAACTCCTTCGAGTTCTCTGTAAAAACTATTGACTTTCCTCTCAAACAGTAAAACATACTTATAGAAGTATGTACCCATTATTTCCTTTTCTCTGTCCTTGGAAAAATGCAGCTCTGTCCTTATAGTTTCCATGCCAAATACAGGACATTATTTGCACTCTGTCCTTATAGTTTCCATGCCAAATACAGGACATTATTTGCACTGTGTCTTAACACAGGACTTGGCACTGTCCCTTGCTTTCTATGTCTCTCCACTGACTTCATTACTAGATTAAGTGTAAATTCCTGGTTCTCACTCTCAAAACTCATCATAGCCTAATTCTAATTTTGAAATCTTTTATTCACTGATAGAATACTTACTCCAGCCTCCATGATGCCATTCTAGAGGCTGAGTACTCACTCCCATTTTTCTTATAAGCTTCTTTTCCAAATTAGGAAGGCCTTAGAAAATTTTGGCTAAAAATGGCAAATGGAGCATTGAGATTGCTGCACATAGTGCTAGCCAGTACTGACATATTGATTTATTCAAAATACATTATTTTGTGTCTTCTCTTTACGTTCCAATGTTTTGGAGACATATTCGTGAGAATACATTTGTGTACAGCACTGAGGATGGTGGGACCCTGGGCTGGGATTTCATCTCTCACGCATTGCAAGCCCTCCCTCTCTCTCTACCAAGAATCTACAAAAACATGTGATGAAAAAATACTAGATTTCTAAAATTACATCCATGCCTGCCTCTTCCAGTATGTTAATTGCAACCTAACATTGCACTTGTATTGAAGAAAACATGAGATTTCAGGACTAACACAGCTACTGTTAATCTTGTCTTGAAGGACAGTGTTTGACCAGATGACATGTTAGTCACCTCAGCTCCTCTGATGTAGGAACATCCGTAAAGGAGTCTGTGTGGGAGCTCTTAATTGTTTTTCTTGGTTCCATACCTGAATGGAAATTTGAATACACATGAGAGAATCAGTCTGGTAGTTCAGAGGTGACATGATGGTTCTGAGAAGTGGTGAGACACATCTCACTACTAATGATGATGCCACCATGTTCCTCCCCACTAAAACAAGCTGTAATCGATCACGTTGCAGATTGAACTTTTAAGGAATGTGCCTTTCTGTAGAAGTTTTTTGCTCTTTACCCAACTGAAGCAAAATACAGCATGAGCCTTTCAACACTGAGCTTTCTTATGTCAAAATAAAAGAAAAAGAACAAGAAAAAAATCTTTTTCTTTAAGCGTCTAAAATCCTGTTTTGTGACATTAGCTGGTGAATCAAGTTTTAAATAATATTATTATGGGAGAAGTCAAACAAACAGAAAGATGACTCAAACAGCTTACTGCCAGCACTATTTCTTAACACTGAGGAAAATCATATCTGGTTGCATATGGAATCCTCCCACAATGAAAAGGGAGCCTGGCAACAGAAATAAAACTACAAATGTTCCAACTTTTGCTGTTGAACTGTCCTCACAGATGAAGTATAGTGAAAAGACACCAGAAATTTGGACACTGAGGAGGAGAAACCATAACATATCTAAGCAATTCTGTGCCTATTGCGTTGCTTGTCAAAACAGACAACCTGGTAATCAGAAAGGTAAAATTTTCTTTAATTCTCCCTCCCCATCAAAGCAACCTGAATGGAACCCAAAACAAAAAGTGAGCCAAAAACATAGACGGAAAATCCCTGGACACATGCTGTCACTGTAAGCACGATGGGCTGTGCAGGCTGTGTTCCTTCTGCTCCAGCAGAGTACAGCAGAACAGCCCTGCAGCACCTCCGAAGGATCACCTGGTGACTGTCATGGGGCCACCGGGAGCCGAGCCCGGCAGTGGGAGCAAAGAGTGGCTCTGACTGGCTCTGTGCCCATGGGCTGTGCCTTGGATGAACAACTCTGAGTGCAACTGATGGCTGTGAAAAAAATACATGGTTTTCATCTGCTGTAAAGCATAACTCAACCATGCAAATATTTATGTATTGAGCAAAGAACTGGGCTGCTGCTTGCTGAGTGTCTGAGACACTTGTGTGTTTGTCCCACTGCCCCACACTTCTGGCTCTGGAACTCACCCACAGATTTAGGACTGGAACAGGATCTGCAGTTCTGCAGAGCTGGAAGACAGCCCTTTAATAAGAATTTGTAAAGAGATCAAAACAAACGCAGAAACCCAATTCCATCCTATATGTGTCAAAAATAAATTTACATCTGGGAATACTCCCCAGGAGATATGTTTTTCCTGGCTTCTCCCTCACACTAGTGAAATACAGCCAGTGCTCAGTTCTGGACTTTACAAACACTCAACATTGATAAACTAGATGGAAAAGCCAAGTGTTTGTGTGGGCTTAGAAAAAAATCATTATTTAATGATACTCAGACAAGTATGTTTTTGGAGGGCAGTTCATGTGGCACCAGCTGTTCTGATTTAAAGGATCTTGGTACAGCATGTTACAAAACCATAGATCATGGTTTGGTCATCCCAAATAATGTGTATATGCACACACTTTCCTTCAAAGTAAATAATTTCCTTAAATCTCTCCCCAGTGATTGGACACAAATTAGATTTGTTTTGATGGACAACATTTTGCTCCACTTTGGAGAAGTCTATACTATTGCAATTGCTTCGTATTTTAAGCTCCTCTTTGACATGCTAAACACTGAGTTTGTTCAGTTTCCTGTTGTACCACTCTTTTCTCTGGCTTTGAATTCAATATTTTTGCTCCTTTCTGTTATTTCATGCCTTGTAAGGAAGCAGGAGCTTGGCATATGATTTCTGCAAGCACATCCACAATACAGTTTCCATTTCCCAGGCAAGCAGGTATTTGGATGTGGCATTTTAACAGTAGGACTGGAGAAGAATCAGTTCTCTGATCATATTCAGATTATAATGATCTTGCATTTTTTTTACTCTAACTGTGACACTCTGGTAGCATTTAGAAATACATTGATGGAGGTCAGTTGTTGATGAGAGCAATTAGTCACTGTGGAGAGAAGCATTTACCTTCACTCAGCTCTGTCTGACCTAGGATGACAAAATCTGTCTTTAGCCCTACATTTTTGAAGGAGCTGTTGCACACTTGGGTCAGCAAAACCACGCTGGTTTAAACTTATTAAACATTTCAGAATATGTCTGTTCTCACTTTATTTACCAGTCCACCAATTCTGCACATTTTAATAAAAAAGATTTTAAAATTATTTCCAGCTCACTGAGGAAAATAATAAGCAGTGGCAGGTCTAGGATTATCCTTAATCACATCCCTAAAGCACACAGAATGACTTCTCCACTGATGGCTTCCTGAGATCCTGTCAGTCAGCAAGTTCCTAACCCAATTCAAGTGTGTTTGCTGATAGACAGAATGCTTATTTTTTTTAATCTCAGTGTCATGTGAGACTAACTACAGTGTGTTAGAGGTAAATGTCTATGTTGCATGTCACATACATGCAAAAAACAGAGTTTGGAAATACCTGGGATGAAATCAGATTTGTCTGACAAAATGTATTTTTTGTAAAATTTCTGACTGATATTTTTTGTAATATTATGGGCTAATTATTTTATTCCTTGAATTTCCCTTCAGTTTTCCATTATCTTTTTAGCATAGAATCAAGTTTGCCACTTTTTTTGTCCTTTTAAAATATTGATAGAACATCCAGCAAACTCTGATCTGGTGGAATTTCTTTGATACTCTTAAGTATAAAGGAAATCCTTAGGCCAGTTAAATTTTCCTAGTAAAGTTTTCACCATATTTTGTTATATGGATATGATGATTTTAAAGTGTTTACCATCGTACATGTTGCTTAACAGCCTTTTGAGTTACTAAGGGACTGGAGAGCATTTCATCACATCCCAGTGATAAGAGTACATAAATACAGCGCAGAACCACTTGTTAAATACTTCTTTTGCCTCTTTATAAACAATTTTGTCATCACAGCTCATATTTTTGCCATAGGAAATTATATCTATCTGTAGATTCTTGTTTTGATTCTTACATTTTAAAGAAATAACACATCACCCTGTTAAAGGAGCTTTAATTCTCAGGCAGTGGCTGCCCTTTGCTTGTGGACAGACTGCCTCAAAAACCCTGTGGAGGTGGTAAAGCCAGTGCAGTATATGCTGTACAGCACACTGGCAGTATGGTGGCTTTTCTCTGGATGCCATGGAGGTGTCCTGGCACATGGATCTCCTGTTGAAAACGGGAGTCTCATCTCTATCAGGGCCACAGGACAAACTCCAGTTCCATATTGGTCCTTCCACAGGTTGTTTTCTAACTCCTTTTTCTCTCTCCATGGCAAACACATTGCAGGAAACTGCCCTTCTAAACATAAGTGCCATTATGAATTGAGGCATTTTTTTCTATCAAAGAATATATAATTCAAAAATATCCTTTGCTTAAAAGGAGGAATAAAAATGGATATTTTATAGTATGTCAAAAAATGAGTATTCAGCAAAGCTCTAAGGAGAGACAAGATGACAAGTGAAATGATTTGGGGAGGGCATTTTGCAGGAGGATGGAAGAACATGGGCAGGTGGAGGCAGCTACTGCCCAGTGATGCTGGGTCTGCTGCAAATCTCAGCAGATGCTGGATACAAAATTGACCATAGTTACCAAACAAAAAATGTAAAAAATGTGTAACTTTTCTTCAGGAAATACACTGGGAATTATTCTAGCCACACGATTGCTGGTCTATTCTTTGCCAAAACACAGTGAAGAAATTCCTGATGGAACCTGCATTTATTCAAGAGAGAGTCATGCTGCGAGAATGCTGAACAAATGCAACCAGGCTGCAAACATTTGAGAAAAAAACAAAGAAAGGTAAACAACAGAATTGCTGTTCTCAGCATTTACCTTTCTGCCTTGAAAGGAACCGATATTAAATGCTCCACTTGTACTTCATAAACCTGTGACTTGACTTGCTTGGAGAAGAATGAAGCTTTCTGCTTCTTTTTGACAGTGCTGTGGGCAGCCCGCTGTGATCCCACTTGGCTGGATCGTGTGGCTCAGATTATACCATCACATGGATGTCTCATGCAGCCAGCTCCCCTTTGCCTATGCTGCTCCTTAGGCCACTGAACCGAGTTAAAAAGATCTTAGTCTGATCTCAGGCTAATGAGAACTGGGAATAACAAAACACTGTTCAGGCCTGCGAGGGCACAGTGCTACCGGAGGACACACAGGCCTCTGTGATGTCCATATGGCTGGAACTGAGACGACTGCTAGTGCTGCGAGCATGTGCTGGTATGAAATCAACACTCAGATGTGAAAACACATTAAGTCAATAAAGAAAATAAATGAATAAAGGCAAACAGAAGAGGAACTTGCAAACCTGCAGAACGCAAGAGAAATAATTTCTTGCAGTGGGAAAGAGGCTTTCAGACAGAAATAGCAACTTACAAGTCTACTTATTTCTGCAGAAAACAAGCACCTCTTCATCCACAGAACTGCAGCTGTAAAGGACGGTAGAGGTTCCACTCAATCCACAAAGCATTTATTCTGACCCTATTGCTCCTAAAAAGGTGATGTGAAATATTAATGTATTTATCTTGCCACATCAGCAAGGGAGGTGTGTGAGTGCATTTGGTGTCCTAATGCACCCAAACAATTAATTTCTTTCTGTTAGAACCTTTTTGCTTTGAGTCATATCAGCAGAAATATCTCATCAAAGAGGACACCAGTTTAAATACCCTTGGCAGGTAGGTGGTTTGACAGTCACAAAGAAGAAAACTGCCACTATCCAGGAAAAAAACATGGCACAGGACACAAGGGAAGCAGGACATTAGGGATCTATAAGGCCTACCCAGGCACCACTTTCTGGTGCCTTCACATGACAGTTTATAAGGACAGATTCCCATGGCCAAATTGTTTTGGACTGAAGCTATCTGACAGACTTTGACCCAGCTCCCCAACCAAGATAAAATGACACATCCAACTTTATTTGGCATTTGAAGTGGGAGGGAAATTACTTCTCTGTTCTGCAAGAGGCCTCTTTTATTTAATGTTCTACTAAGAGGAAGAAACTGCATATAATAATGTCATCTTGTGGTAGTTGTTGAATTATTGCCCTATGATTTAGTAGATAATTGGATGCCAAATTTCATGACATCTCTCTTTCCATGCTGCAGTTCTGCAAGTTCAAACTTACAAATTCTCCTCCTCTGAGAAGCCAGATATAGAAGGCCTCTGGTAGCTCTGGCTTACTGTTGACTTCAGAAGAAAAGGATATTTTGCTCACTTGACTACTCAGGTCTGACTAAACATACAGGTCAGAAATTCATATTCATACCCAATTAAAGAACAGTTATCTAACTGTTCATACCGAAAATACAAGTTTTGATAATGGGGAGTACACAGTGGCTCTGGCCATAGAATGAGCCTGTCTTTGCTGCAGTGTGGCTTTGTACTGTGTGTGAGGGTAATGGTGACAGCCTTTGCTGCAGCATGCAAAGCCTGACAGCAGCTGAACACCTGCACTGAGCTTGCAAACAGCCTTGGTGAGCAGCCACCAGCACCCCATGGCTGGGGGTGCAGAGATGTGTGGTGTTGTAAAGAGTAAATCCTCAAGGACTCGGTACCCCTGCTCTGCTTCTACTTATTTCAGCTTTGGTGCTCAGGTCTCTAACTCCTGCCATTAACAAGAGCTATCCAAGGATCCCATGAAGCTCTAAGCTTACTGCAGGCTGTGTGACAGTGCACATTTAGGGCCCATAATTGTGCTATTTAACTGAGTATCCCATTTTGCCTGCCCCTAATCATTTTCTTGCTGATGCAGTCTCTGCAGTGCTTGCTTTAGTTGAATCTAGAAGATTTTCAGAACAAACAGCACTCTTTCCTGCCAGTTTGTACAGTCCTTATCAGCAGAGGGGTTCAGCTTTTATCAGGGAGCTTGGCTGTTGCTGAAATAGCCATAATAAGTAAGATTAGCAGGAATGACTTAGGGATATAGTTTTAGAGGGTGTCTGTTTATCCTGTCATGTATTTGGCGAGTATCCTTGTGGTTCACCAGGCCTCCAGGGCTGTGCTACTGTGACACAGTTTTGTTGTGGTTTTATTGGGATGAAAGTGGCTTAAGCCATATGCCAAACACCTTTCTCTTTTCTTCTGTGCCACCAAGGCCTCATAAATAGACTTAGAGTTTATATGCAAGATTTACACACAGCTGTTTCCCAGCTGTGAGGAAGGAGGAAAGAAAAGACCGTGTCACTTATGAAGAGCTCAGAGGTGATGGTGAAATCACACACATGTATAAGAGTGAAATGATCCTGCTGATCAGCACTGATAGTATAAAAGATGGAGTGACAGATAATGGTACTACATTTAATATAGCATGGCATCTCTTCCCCATTTGCCTTTTTCACTGTCAGAGTTCCTGGTGTTCACATTGGATATTGGGTATAATGAGCTCTGCCTGTTTCCTTCAGATCTGACACAATGCAAGCAGGAGATACTTGTTGGATTCCCTACTGATATGGAAAATTGCTAAAAATAATAATGAGACCCCATGATTCCATAATATCTAATGATAGGTGTTTAGCTGTATTGATCTATTTATTTTCCATAAGTTTCCATGCCACTTATTGGACTTTTATATTAAAAGAGGCAAAACAGTTATAAGAAAATAAGTACTTTATGCTAGGTTGTTTTTGGTTTTTTTTTTCTGGCAAAGAAGGTTAAACTTTCCTGCAGTTCAATAGCAAGAAAAAGAGCTTCTATAGGGACATCCTGAATTATGGTCCCTCATTAGAAAAGAATAAAGAATAGAGGTGGAAAAAGCATAGGCAATGCTGACTATCTCTGGCAAAGAAGAAGAAATTCAGGAAAAAAAATACAGGTAACATTTAACAAGATAGTTTTATCCATTTTTTCAATAGGACTATAAACAACAGTCACAGAATTTCAGGGTTTTTGTTTGATTTTTTTTTTTAACTGAAGACTGTTGAGGGTGATCATTTTTAACAGACCTTGAACTTGTGGTGGCAAAATTATTAATATTTAGGATGGCTCTCAGTCTGGCTAAGAAGTTATCTTTACTAAAAACCATTCCTTTCAGCTAAAAGCTGACAACTTCCCAAGTGTTTCCAACTTCCTACTTCTGAGCTAAGACAACATAGGGTGTGCCACTAACTAGAGCCATCTTTTCATATTGCCACCTTACTTACTGTGTGGTTCCTTAGAACTGTGGCAGTTAGCAAGCTCTCTAAGGCATCCCATGCCTCCAGGGATGGATACTTGGCTTTGCTAACACTGAAATGATTTCTCTTCCTTACCTCTTCCTTTCTTTTTCTGAAAGGTGATACAGGTTGGTTCTCTGTAATCTGAGAACAGGGCAGCAGAGGGGAAGACACTCCCCAAATGTTCTCTCACTATAATCATAGTTCATACAGGTTTTGTCTGGCCTGTCCTACTTTTTGTGGTCTTTTTTTGCTTTTGTGAGCTTATTCATAATCCCTGATGGCAAATGGTTTTAATTATTTACCTTCTGTAATATGAAAGTAACGACAAGAGACTGATTGGAAAATTTATTTTATATAAACTTTGCAAAGCAACAATCACAATAAATCTTCATTTTTTTAATTTAATCGAGTAAATATGTATTAGTGTGCAAATATGTTGTTCTTGCTCTTGTCATTATTATGTTAACAATCGTAGAGATCAAGCTGGACTTGATTTCAAGGTTATTTTAGAACTTGGCACCTCTCAATGAAAACCTCTTCCATTTCCAGTGTTTGACATACGGTCTCATTTCCTCCTGATGTCTGAAATGAGGTATCCATCTCAGGCCCATCCAAACTCTTACAAGTTTTTTTGTTTACAATCTTGACCTCAGCCTACCTATAACAGGTTTATTAATACAAAATTCTGCCCACCATGAAGGCCTGTTCAGAGTTTTGCTGCCTTGAAGGATCTCTCCCCACATATTTTTATACAACTGCAAAATAATAATAAAAAAGGATTAATGCATACAGAAGAAACAAAGAAAATTTCTGCAAGACAAATTATTTAACTTATTGGTTGAAATGAGACTTTGACTGAATTTCTATATAACAAATGTGAATAATTATGTACAGACAAGAACAAACAGAACGATAAAACACAAAATTTCAAAGTACTGTAAACATCAGATTTCTGTATAAATCGTTTAGGCCATCTCTGGCATAAGAGCAGAAAAACAGTAATCTTTATTATTTCTTGTTTTCAACTTGACATGAGTTGTACTATCAAAGGTAGAAATTTGGAAACAAGATTATACCAAGCTAATCTTTGTCCTGTCCAAACCTGAGGACTGTGTCTGAAAGTACTCATGGATGTCTGTCATTATCTTTGTTTCAACATATTTCTGGAAAGTAACAGAACTTCTCTCCCAGATGTGAACTGTTCAATCTGAGTATAAGACATTCTTCTCTCATAAATTATAATCTTACCAATTTGCAATTTTTTGTGGAAGAGTTAAAAAAAGTAAAATTTGCAAAAGTATAATTTTAGCAATATTTGCCAATTCACAATTATCAAAGGCTTAAAACTTTAAATAACTTTATAGAAATATGAGGAAAGGAAGGACAATTTCAGCAGTGAGACAGAGTACAGGATAATAAAATATTAATGTAGCATAAAAGCAGTCAGTGAGGTAAAGTGAAAAGCCTTTCTTCTACATCAAAAGATGGCTTGGCCCTATATATCTGTGATGATTTAAATAAATATTGAAATACAATATATTTAATATTTTGCCTTGATTACATGGGCTAATGTTATCTATTTATACCATTCAAAGTTTGATTTAATATTGTCTAACACTTTTTAATTAATCCTGAAATAAGTGTGGCAATAACTTCACATACTTAGGCTGAGATTGTCAAAACTTCTATGCAGAAATTATGTCCACAACATCAACGTTTCTTTTAAAGAGAATATGAATTATTCCTTAATGTTTAAAGCTGCCCATAACAAAACTTTGAAACTTTTCTTCTGCTCTATGATCTGTGCTTACAGTGCAAGGTACTCAACTGCAGCACAACAAAACTTATCCTGAATTAAGTTAAATTTTTTGTTATACTTGGATAATCTGTTCTTTACCATACTGTAATTTTTACTAAAATGTTTACATTGGTTTTTAGAAGTTGCAAAGATAGCAATGAATAGAGAATTAAACATAGACAGGCAGGAGACAAGGATCTTTATTAAGTATTTTCTTTGAGTGAGGGATTGGCAGCGTTTTTCAAATTTCAGTTGATAATATTTACACAAATTGAAAACCACAGACTTACAGGCAGTTCAGAAAACCTTCCTAAATTCTATAGAACATGGGTTGAATAGCACTGATTGAAATGATTTTCTCAATGACTCAATGAATTTATTAAAAAATCAGTACACAAGGAAATCAGTAGTGTTTAGATTCTTATGTGAATATCTCACATATTATACTCCTAATATTAATATCTAATATTGATAAGTCTCTGTGGCTTCTGCATTTGCAAGACCTAAGAGCTAGCCAATAAGAAACCAGCCAAATCCACCACATGACAGCTTTATCAGCTGCTGATAAGAAATCTCCAGGTGACTGCTAGAAAGGGGATACTATTCTAGGAATGGATCACTGTGTACTTGCACTGTATTTTATATTTCTGCCTATAGCATCTGATCACAGCTTCTGCTAGAGACAGAAAAATGTGTTAAAATGGGCTTTTGGCCAATACAGATATTCGTAAAATTCTTACAAACTCTGTTCCTTCTCTGAAGAGTTACCTTTGGAGCTTCCCACCCATGACCTCTTGCACCAATTTAATCCTAAAAAAAAACTACAGAAATGGGAACAAAGTTTCCAGTGATGATTACAGCCCTCTAGGAGATGGCTGGGTATGTAAAGCTGGCTTTCCTGCTTCATTTGTAGACTGTGTTAACAAAGTAATCATTATGTTAGGTCAGCTTAAAAACATCTGTTCTGCCTTCTGTATGGCTTGATCACCATGGGAACCATGGGCGACTTTAGACGAGAAGTCACTGGGAATACTGCAAACCATGGAGTCTGTTTGACTCAGCATTCCTGTCAAACATCCTGGCAGTGTCCCCAGGCTCCAGGGATTGTCTACAGACTCCATCCACACCAAACCAAACTACTGTACTGTGACACTGGTCTCTACACAAGAATTATGCCACAGCTGGGCCCTGCTCAGTCGGTTTGGCCAGTAAGCAAGAATTTTGGTTTTCTGAGACTTTGGAATAAATTACACATCTTGAAATATGTCAAGGGAAAAAAAAAAGGCAGGGAGGGATCATGAGCTGTTATAGCCACCTCCATGGTGCACCCACATCTGAAGTCCTGCTTGTAGGTCTGGTTATGACACCTCAGAAAGGATTTGGCAGAAGAAAATACTCAGAGAAGGAAATCAAGGTCTGTCAGAGGAATGAAAAGGCTCCCACAGACAGCAAATAGATATGGGACTAGGAAGTATTTTTTCACAACACTAATAATTAAATTGCAGAAATTATGGTGTGATAGAAGCTAAATAACATCTGAATTTGAAAACGGATGGGAAAAAATGGAGAACAGACACATCTGTGGCTACTAAACAGAATGATACAAAGAGAACGTCTCTTAAACTGCCAACTGCCAACAGCTGAGACATCAGAGAAAGAACACCTCGATATTCATCTGTTTCATAGTGTTCTCCTTGGTCATCTTCTCTGTCAGCCAGAGTATTCTATTAAGTGAACTCAGTACAGCCATTCTCATGCTCTTAACTCTTGCTTTGTGTAATTGTATTACAAAAATTCTCTCTGCTTTTTTTTTTTTTTTTTTGTTCAGATGCTCAGATGCCCACAACAGCAAACTAGGGCAATTCTGTACAAGTTTCCCACTGAAGCTTATCTCCAGTAAATGTAAATACTCATTTTCTGCTGACATCAATTTAACGCTGGTAGCATTTTCCACTGCAAAAGTGTCTTTTTTTTTTTGTACTTTTGAAGTGTCTTGAATATGTTAAGGCTATTTACAGGCAATAATCTTCTTCATGATTAAACTTACAAATTTTACAGTGGGTTTTCTTACCTCTCCACTAGCTTTACCAATGGGAGAATTGAGAATGAAGTCAGGAGGAGCAAAGACATCAACCAGTGCAACTGCATCATCTTTCAACTGTTTAAAACCAAAAGACACACATTTGACAACTTCTGTAATTGTCTACAGCTGAACCACAGAGCAGCATAAAAATTATTTTCATAAAGTACCAGCTTCAATAATTTAAGAGAAATTCCCAATAAGTAGCTTAGTTTTATTTACATTTTTTTTCCACTCTCAGGGTAACTGCCAAAAGGGACTGTATTTTACATGTTTTCCTCCTCTTCTTAGGGGGTTTTAAACACATTTTAACCAATGTTGTGCTGTTTACACACATAAACACATATATTTTGGGACTTTAAAAACATAATGTCCAGATTCTTCTTTGAAATTTTGCTGACCTGCAAAGAATATGCTGCAGTTTGGAAAGCTTTAGTGCTTAAAAAAAACAAAAAAAAAACCCCAACAAAATCACAAGCTAAGGCAATAATGAAATAAATAGAAATATTATGCTGGCTTTCCAATGAAGATTTCAAGGTCACAAATGCTATGGTATTATTTTGTAGGACACACTGTTTTCTGACTATTGGTAAATAAATTAGGACTAGATTCAGGGTCAATGAGTTGCTAAACGTTACAGAAAATTACTCAAAAGCTATTAATGTAATATCATGCTAATTTACCCCTTAAGCACAGAGTAATCTGATGACTACAAATCATATATCTCTTTTTTAGTGTTTGTATACTATATTATTACTTAATTACAACAAACAGGCTTACCCTGCAGCAGAGCTCCAGAATAGCATCCTGAATAAATCTCCCAGGTTGTTCACCTGAAGCATAGCCACCTGCAAACACATTCACAGAGCAGCTTATACCAGTTAAAATTACACTGATACAAGCTTTTTACAAAGTTCATGAGTTCAGTAGTCAAGAGACTAAGTAGATGCACCTGTGTAACTGAATTGACAGCCTTTCATTAATGAGCTGACTGCAAAGCTTTTAATCCAAGCTATGTAGAACCTTCTGCAGTAACAAGTTACACTACAGCATCTTGCTGTCTATCCCCCATCCTCTCCCCCAAGCATTGTATCACAGCAAAACTTCTGATCCCTCCACCATCTCTGAGCTAAGAGGACATCTTTTGAGTTAATTTTTCACTGTAGATTCCGGCTCCTGAAAATTTGGTCAAGAATGATTGTTTTATATTACACAATCAAAAAGAAAATGCTCTAACATAAATCCTCTCTAGGACTCCCTGTCCCTGCCAAGTCAGGACTTCTATAAAGTGACATGCCCAGTATATTCAGGGAGCTGATCTCACCTTGGTAGAGCACAGCCAGGTGCTTACTCAAGGCCCAGAGTCCGTAGAGAGCACTGAGATTCCTGAGCACTGGCTGCAGAGCTGCTGGCACGCTGGGGTCATGGGTGTAGTCGTGGTACCGCTGTAAGACCGTTTGTTCAATGAAAGCAAGCGCCAGTGAGCGACAGTAGTACACCTGAGGAGACAGACAAAGATGACTCTGAGTAACAAAATACAAAGAAACAGTCCTCAGCCTGTGCAGAGGAAGAAAAGCCTGTGCATTGGCCTAGTAAAGTTAGTGGAGTTTTGTTGATTTAGATGTGATGATGTAGCTTGAGATTAAAGAAATTCTCAGAAACAGCAGGAGAAAATACGTTCCACAATGTCTACGCAAAGGTTAGTTACAAAATGCCTCATGAAATTCCACTTAGAAACAAGACTGTATGCCTATTACTAGTGTAATTTGGCATTTGCATCCAGATTTTTTGGGAACAAGAAGCTACATCAGAGAGACGACAATGCAAAATCAGGTTTGCTGATTTTAGGACTGTTAATAAACCTATATAACTCTAAGAAGATAAAAGTAGGTTTATATTTATTTAATATTAAGCAGATTTTTAAAAAGAGGATAAAATCTTCCTATTGAAAACTTATTACATTCCTTTCAAATAATAAATAAAAATCTGATCATGTCAGCATGAGTGGATTCTGTTGATGGATTGCAGTATGTTTTGAAGGAACTATGCAACTAATCCTTGTCAACTATCTGACGAGAAAGACAAATCACCAGTTACTGTTAATGGAGTGTATAAAACCTTAAGTGATTGTACTCACACAGGAACACTTGTCCACATTTATGTACTTCACCTTTGCTATACATGCTACCATGACATAGACTGCTGAGTAAAAACATTGTAGCTGGTGAAGAGCAGAGGAATATGAAACCACAGCTGTTCTAGCTGATTTGTTGCAATGCTATAACTCATGTTTGGTTTTAGTCCATTTGTTAAGGGTTGGGTATTTTATATTTTTCATTTAGAGTTATTTGATTAGTTGTTCATTTTTTCTTTTAAAAAACTTGCATTGTCCTTGTGCATAATCCACTGTGGCATTTCAAAAGATCCAAGGATCCAAAAGATCACTCTCTCAACAGGTGTCTAGTGGCATACTTATGTCCAAGCTCAGTGCAAGCTTAAGGACAGCAAAATACACATCTATTCTCTGCAGGATTAGGGAGGACTTCCCCCTTACTAGATGGACTTTTTGAGATACGAATGTCAATTCTCTAGACAGAAGTCTTAATATCACAAACGAAACACTAAGAATTATTTTGCTGTTATTCTCGCCTATAATTGTATTTTCCTCTTTACCTTTACTTGCACTCCTGTATTTCTATCAAGCTACCCCCAAACCAAAATAACCTAGGGATAGGCTAGGAATCTCTTCCAGATCCCCCACAGCATCAACAAATATTATGTATTAATCAACCACTAGGCTGACAGAAAAGTGTTTCTTCATGCCCAGAAAGTTTTAAATCAAATATGTACACGTCTTCAAAGCACAGCTTGTAAATAATTTTCAGATGTTTTTGAGGCATAACATTTAAAATAAAAAATCCTGCTGTCCTGAGGATGAATTACAGGCAGAGAAGAAAACCTAATGACCTAAACTATATCAAGACCTACCTCAAAAGGAGTTGTGTGTCTGAGTATCTTTAAATTTTAGCAAATTTAAACATAACAGAGAAGGAAATCTTCACATTTCTGAGCAAAACACTAAGGCACTGGACCCAGCACCAGTCTGCCCAAAACCTGGCCAGCTGACAGGCAATCAGACTTGAATTTCTGGCAGTTCCCATTCTGAATTTGACCCTGAAAAGGTTCTCTAATAAGCTGCTTCTAGGGTAAAAATGAAAGATTTTCTCCACTCTACCAGTGGTTTCACACAGATCGTCCCCTCTTGAAGCCAGGCTGGCTCCTTCTAGGTGCAGAGTTGAATATTCCTTCCTGCTGTTTTATAATGAGCTTTGCAGATAAGGTGAATGACACTGACCATCTTCAGGGAACTGGTCCTTCTTGGGGACAAATGACAAGTGTTCTTTCTTTGGATGTGAACCAGCTTTTCTTACGGAGGTAGCAGAGGAATCTGGTGAGCTTGGGGATATAGAGTGAAATTTGGAGTTAAGCCATTCCTAGCTGTTAAAACTCTCTAGTGAGACAGTGGATCTGCTATATGTAAATTGTCAGTGTTTCCTTTTCAGGTTCCAATGCTGTCAGTCTGGTATCTTTCATGAGTACTTTGCACTACAGGAATTAGAGACGAAAAAGATCTGTTAGGTCATCTAGTTTACCTACCTGCCAGAGAAAGATTCCTTCCTACAGTATGTATTTGGCCACAAGAGCAGATGGAGAAGTAATAATCAGATGCTGCAGTGTATTTAATACTAGTAGGTTTAGTCTTCAGAAGCAGTGCTATCAAAATTATAAACATCACACAGCACATGCCTGCAACTTTTCTGAAGGGAAATATATCCTGGAAGGCTTCTGCTGATAGTAACTGTCCTCCTGCTATCATGTTCTATGCAATGCACATGGTCAGGTATGAAGTTTTATTAGTTATTTGACTTGATGCTTTATGTTTGAGGAAATTGTACTTCATGGCACAAGAAGATAAAACTAACAGAAACTGACTGACTTGGATGAATATAAAGAAATAAAATGAAAAAGATTGTTAAGTATTACCTGACAGCTGTTTTTTGCCTCAAAATCACTTTTCCCAGCCTGCTTCTCCTTACTCAGTTTTAGGTCACTTTCTCGGAGCAGGTAGCAAACCAGCCATTTATAAGCTGCTAAAGGAACTATGGAAAAGAGAAAAGCAAAATTCTTAACGTTCGCATTCATAAAATGTGAGAAATTGCATGTAAATTCTACTGCAGTCTCAGATTTTGTTACTTGAGATGAAAAGTGGCAGTGTTAATGAATCAATCCGTTGACACTTTGTCCATTACAGTAGATGCAAGAAGTATCTGGTTAAGACAAATTGTGACTGTGCAGTGAAGACACACCATGTCTGACCATACACTAGTTCAACTGACCCCAAGCTGGAAGACAAGGCTTATCCACAGCTCAGCTTAGACTTCTTACTTGAATAAAATTTTTAGCTTGCTAATTTTTTCCCATATTAAGTCTTAGGCCGGCAAGGTACACAGTGTCTTTGAGAATGAAAGAAGAGAAGACAGTCCACATTTAATGGAAGCATGTGACTTGCAACATCGTTTTCATTGGTGGCTGAATGTAATCACATTTAAATGTACGTAATTGTGTCACATTTCTAGAGCAGTGTAGAACTATTAAGGTAAAAAGTTATTCAGCATAAAGTCCTTGAATAAATTTTGCTTGCTTGTTTCTTGGCTTAAGATTTAATGTAAAGTATACTTTTGGGTATTGGGAGTGTTTAAATGCCGCCGAAATTTGGGCGTCTAAATTAACAATCCAGTTTTTAATAAAATGGATCAATAAATGGATCAGATTCAGGTAATTTTTTAAACTATAGTCTGGTTCAGTATGTATTACATGAGAGAAGAGGACATGTGCTTAGGTATTAGTTTGTGCTCTGACAGATCTTGGAGACATATAACAAACAACAAAGCAAGCAGTTGTTTGAACTGGTTTTTTTTTCTTGTAAGTCTTTGTGTTTTGAAGTTACTCAGATTTTGCTCTGTAGCTACTATGATACTATTTTGCATGGTACTATGCATCACTATCTGTAGATCAGCTTTTTTGCAATTATTTGAGCACTGAAGTGGTTATTGAATTCCATGAAGCAACTTGATTGACCCTTATGTATTAAGGCTGGAGTTGCTTCCCCCAGTATATTCTCAGTTATAAAGATTCACTTTTGCTCTACGTCCTGTCACTCTCTCATTACCTGGTATTCCTTTTGATTTTTGCCTCCAAGGGCCAATCTGGGCTGACAGTGATAGTCCAATGGGAACAGCATCTAATGTCATATTTGGTTTGATTAAGGCAGGAAAACTTCAAGGAGGTTTTTTTCACCATTGCTCATTTTTCTTTATACAACCAAAACCAACTGTCAAAACCAGACAAACTTAATGCATTTTCAAAATACTTCTAAATCCCTTGTATGGTTTTCTAAAAGAAGGTATTTTAGTGATAGAAGGTAGTGGCAATCAATCCCCTTAGAAATGGAAAACAGCAATACAGTGGCAAAAAACCCTAAATCAGAGATGTTAATTTAGAGGAACAAAAGAGGAAGAAAAATATCTGACTGGGCTGGAAGTTCCAGAACTGAAGTTAGGGAAAATAGAATGTATTTTGAAATGCAAACTATGTTCTTAGTAAATTAAAATGCATGTAATATATTAAAAAAGTCAGCAAATATGACAAAGATCTAATAAGTAGCAGAGGTTGAATCTAAAATCTCTGGATCCTTTCCTTTCGAAAGGAATTTAAAACTCTAGAATTAATTTAACAGCAGAAGCCTACCTGAAGAGTCCATGCAATCTTCAACACTAATGGCTGTGAATTTCCAGCCAAGGATATGATGGTAGTCTTGCAAAAAGTTTATTGTTCCCAAAGGGGATTCAAAAGGAGCTTTATCTGAAATACCAGAGAAAATAAAAATGATTTATGAGAAAAGAAATCAGACTTTTTGGAACTAAAAGCCTATTACAAAGCCATGCATACACTTGACAGGCCAGATGCAATTAGGCTATAATATTTATTTTATTATGTTCTAGTGCAGCCAAAGGAGGACTGGTGGACAAGTGTGGAAAAACCTGACATCACTACCTATAATTATTCCCCACAAGACTCAACTCCAACTGCTGAGTTTTCCAGCTCTGTAAGATGCTAGTGAAATTCAGTGATGGAAAACTGAAACAATGGATATTGCTACCAAGTCAGGCAATATGAACTGTCTGAAGTACGATAAATAGACTTACCATGACTTTACCAATATAGAATCACAGAATCCTAGAAGGGTTTGGGCTGGAAGGGACCTTAAAGATCATCTCATTCCAATCCTCTCCTCCTGGACAGGGACCTTTCACTAGGCCAGGTTGCTCCAAGCCCCATCCAACCTGACCTTGAACACTTCCAGGGATGGGGCATCCAACATTTCTCTGGGCAACCTGTGCCAGTGTCTCACTGCCCTTGCAGGGAAGAATTTCTTCCTAGCATCTAATCTAAATCTCTAAACTTTTAGTTTAAAACCATTCCCCTTTTTCCTACCACTATCTGCCCATGTAAAAACTAGCTCTCCCTCTTTTTTGTAACTACTGGAAGGCCATAATGAACCTTCTCTTCTCTGGGCTGAACAAACCCAACCCTCTCTGCCTGACTTCATAGCAGAGGTGCTCCAGTTCTCTGAGCATCTTGGTGGTCTCCTCTGGACCCTCTCTAACATGTCCCCATCTTTCTTGTGCTTTGGACCCCACACCTGGATGCAGTACCGAGCTAATTCCATTGAACTAAACTGAACTTCTCAGGGAGTAAGATGCAGCCTAACCTTATTAGGGATGGCAAAACATCTAGCTAGCTTCTGTAAGACAGGAGAAAGAGTATTTCTTGAAGAAATTTCTCTGTATTTTTAGAGTACCGTATGATGGAGTCCATAGCACATTATTTATGCTCCACAAAATTATTAAATGACTGTCAACTGCTTTCAGTATGAAATTACCTTCTAATTCCATCAGCTACACACTGTTGGGTTCAGAGTAAGATTCCGTAATGCAAACATACCTCTTATGCAATTCATCCAGCTCATTAAGTAGTTGCTGGTTTGCTGAAGTAGGACATTGTTATCTCCCTCATATGTGCAGTTTGGATCATTGTCATTTCGGATTTCACCCAGACGATTCACTTAGTAAGAACAAGCACACAATTTAAAGTATTGTGATGTATTAGTAGAAGCTAAGAGAGATTAAATAATTATTCCAGGACAAAACACCAGACAGTTGTCTGTTCCTGTATGTAAAACTATTGTTACAAACAGATGAACTTGAAAATTCATTGTTTAGCTTGTGAAAATGAACATACTGCAAAGATTTTAGAAAAGTGTGGCATTTATCTTACAAGGGGAATTTTCATCTATAAAGTCTGCATCTTTATTTTTGAAACTGAGACTGAATGACTTGTACAGTCTGTCCAAATGCTTATGCAGATCCTGTACAGGTTGAGGGTTTTTTTGTGATTTCAGGTATGAAATAAACTTCAAAAATACAGATATGAGGACAAAGCACTCTCTAAACATATTGCTAAAATTCAGACACCATGAAACAACAGCAGTAAAAGAACACATCATAACACATAACTTCTCTTTCAGATCAGTGTATGCAGTGGTCTGGGACTTACTGGCAAGGTAACCATGTCCTCCACAAGCCTCTCGGCACTCCTGGGCTGCCTGCTGAGCTGTCCAAGACGCCAGCGGTTTGCTGGCAGCAGATAAAGCATGAATCTCACGTCCCAAATCAGCCTTTGTGAAAAACAAGTTAGAAATGGGTAATATTTTTTACACAAAGTAAGGCTGTGACCAGTTAAAGACATAGATATGTGTACTGCTATATAATTAACAGTAACTGGCAATACATGCATAAAATGTTATTAGATCTAGGTAAGCACAAAGCGTATTTTTTGGTGCCACAGAAAAACCTTGCCACAACTAAGGAGACTTCAGCACTAACTTTCTTATGTGGGACAGCAATAATTTGTGTCAGGTGATGGGCTCATGGGGGCGCATCTTAGCACAGCTGTGCCAGCTGGCACAGCACTGAATGAGACAGTTCACCACTTGCCAAGCTTTCCCTCCCAAACATGGAGAGGCAGGAGGTTGGGTTGTCCAGAGAAAGCTTCTATCCCCTCTGTGACATAAGCAAGCAATATGGTATTTATAACATTTATTACTTTACACAGTTTTCACTGATCTTTTAAGCATCAGTTTTGCAAAGAGCAGGGAAACTTTTATTTATACCCTCAGTTTCCAGAGAATCACAGTAGCCTGCATTTACACTAACTCTGTTGACCCTCCTTTGAAAATGCATTTGGAATTCTGGTTTCTGGAGACGGGCTTGATACAACCAAAGCCTGTTTAAGAGTAACTTTCTGGTTGGTTTTTTTGTTTGTTTGTTTAAGATCTCCTGTAGAACAAAAGGAATTAATAAGGATTACCGTCTTAAAATTTTCAATAATGAGATTTTTTCCTATCTTTTTTTTCTGATAGCCACTGTTTTTCCCTGGGTTTAGTGACTGCACTGCAGACCTTCAAAGATAAAGTATCAGCTAAAAATGTCAAATAGATTTTTCTGTGGGTTGTGCGAAGAGGAGAAATTAGAATACCCAGCCATTGGTACAAAAATATTACACGAGCTTTATTTTAACTGAAAAAATCTACTATTTAAGTAAGATCTGAACAATACACAACCAGTATGCCGGCCCTAACAACTTATGTTGCCAAAAAATTTAAAAATAAATAAAATTTACATGCTATAAAAGACCAATACTGCAGTTATTTTGATTGAGAATCAGTCCTTGCACAGAGACAGATAGATTAAACTATTTCCTCTGTAAAGAGATGACTTCCAGTGGACTGATAGTGGATGCAAAATTCAGCATTAAGACTGAAAAGTCTTGACTTTCTTCTCTAAAAATATCTATTTTAATGCATGAATTTGAATTGCAAACTCAAACCAGACTCACAGAGTCTGTGCAGGAATTAAGAATAGTATCATTTCCAAAAGTCTTTGATATGTGCTCCCTGCAGAATAATTTACAACATTTATAAGCTGAATTTACATCATCATAATATATTTATGATAAAGAATTCTGCGAGAGAACATAAACTTTAAACCCACAGAAATCAATAAAACTTTCATCACTCCATCAGAACTAATCTGAATGCTTTTCTAAGTGCAACTTTAATCAGTACTTTGCATGGCCCAAAATTCTGACACATTGCTCTATCATTCTTGATAATTTAACCTAAGACTTCTAAACAGGTCCTCCATTTAACAGTTTACAGTTTATTATAGTAAAAACTAAGTGAAGAAGAAATGTGTAAATATCTCACCTGTCTCTGACTCCTTTGCTTTGTCAATACACCTGCATAAAACTCTACAAAGTTCTCAAACAGGGACTTTGAGAAATAATCTAAGGCATATGCAGCAGCCAGATAAGGAAAAAGACGCCATTGCTGGAAAAAAAAATTAAATTGATTTGATCACAAATTGATATATGTGGTTATCAATTATTATATTGAACTAACTCATTAATTTTTACTGTGTTCAGAATGGAAAACCGCTTAATGGAGAAGAGAACTTTACAATAACCACCTACAATCACATATTTAATTATAATATATATTATAATTAAATGTAATTACTTTTTGTACAGGTTATGGTTATGTTATTCTAGTTCTCACGTTTCATGAATTTGTGATAAGCATTCTGTTAAACCAAGGAAAAAGTACACTGAAGCTTTGGGGACCAATGACATATTTTTGCCCTGTGTTTATAAAATATCTGGCATGCCAGGGCCAGTCATGATTGATATGTTTCTTCAGTAGGAAGATGGCAGAGGTTGTAACCATTTCACTTGCTTATTCAATGATGAATGTATATTAGTGCTGGTTGCATTCTGTAAAAAAAAAACTAAATCAGGCCTGGGAACCAGGGAAAAAGGTATCTTTGATGCTCCATGCAACTCAGGGCTCATGAAGGAAAAGAAAAACTGCTTGAAATCCTTTGTGGTAAAAGGGAATGAGAGTTTCAGAAAGAGGAACCCATAGAAGAAGCCAAAGCTAGGAAAAATTGGGAGACTCAATAGTGAAAAGCAGACCCTGGCTTTCTCAGAAATGGTGGAAAGAAGGCACCTTTCACCAGTTTGTAGAAACTCATGAAATCTTTCAACATTGCAAGACTAAGTGCCAACTTGATAAAAAACACCACATTGCAAGGACAAACTGGGCATTTTTGTTTTCATATCTTCTTATACATCCAACTTTGTCATTCAGCAGATCTGAGCTTTCCCTTTTTCCCAGTTACTCTACATACACTTGCAGAGCAAGAGCCACAGGTTTTCATCTGCATAAACTGCAGTTAAACTTTGGTTATAATCCTCTCCAAATCAGTACTAGCTTGAGACTTCTTCACAATGAATGTCATTGACTTCTACACTTTTAAAGCATAAAGGCTACAAAAGAGAAAAATAGTGTAGCAGCAAAAGAAGCAGTGATATTTTTGAACAAATGCTAGTTTCTACATCTGCAGTACTTTCACATGATCATATGACAGTCTTTATCTGAAAAGGTTACTATTTTAGAAGACAAATGTTTTCAGGTACTTCAGAGAAATATGGATATTTTTGATTTTGCTATTACAAGAATTTATGTCAAAAGCCTGACCATGTCAGGAAAAGGTCTTGAGTTGCCATGAACCCCCACACCTGCACTAGAATGCTGCTTCAGATGACACAGACAACTTTAATTTCACTAACTTCAGTGACACTATTGTGATCTGCAGTAGCTCTGAATCTGAGTTTCATTATATAAAAGCCTGTAGATGTGAATTCACAAGTATTTACCTGTGTTTGGTATTCAAGAACAGGTATTTCTTCATCCTCAGTTGGTCCAAACTGACGGCGAGCTGCTGAGAAGCGAATGGCTATCGTCAAGGAGAGCTTTAGGTTGGTCGTGGAAAGTGCTGTGATCAGAATTCTGCCAGTGGACAAGGATCCCAGAGCTGCACTGAAACGCTCTTTAACATCCTGAATGAATGGAAGGCACAGACAGTGCTGAGGCTAGCATTTCATTTACATCCCCACAAAGATGCAATTTGGTAGCATGATCAGAAGCAATTTTGTCAATTTTGTTTCTTGACTCATTCAGATAAAGTGTTCAGGTAGACTGAACATAGTCAGTCTTGCCTGAACATAGTCAAAGTCTAAACTCTTTGGGATCAGTAGGGCAGAGAAAAGAGCACAAAGTTCAGTAAAGTCAGCAAGATGAGCTGAGACATCTCTGAAATGCAATTAAAAAAATGGCACTCATATTCATGAAATAGTCAACACCACAGTTAAGTTCAGGTATCCAGTGCTTCCCAACATGAGGCCCCTTGCTTTCTCTCTAAATCTGCTTATACCTTTGTGTATTTAATGAAACAAAACCTTGTTTCATACCTCGATAGAACTTGAGTACTTCCCCTCAGGTGTGACATCTCCAGTTATATTCAGTATGTTTTCTTTTGGTATCCTGACATTGTGGAACATGGCAAATCTGTTTAAACAAATACACAATAAGTGTAAAATCTATGTCTGCAGATACTGAGGTGTTACATTACAGAAAAAAGGTCACAACAAAGACAGGATTGCACAATTATCTCAGGCATGTTTGTGAAATGGAAACAGTGCCCATCAAGGCAGGTAGGTAATTTCAGGAAAGTATGTCTGGGACAACAAAGACTTGCAGATTCAGAGCAGCACAAGAAATTCAAGAAGGAAAATGACTTTTTATAACTCTTCTTGGTTTTGAGTCATTTTGTTATAAAAAAATGATGTTTACAAAACCCAAACAAACATTTAATTGACTCTAGGAGACCATTTCAGCAGCTTTGTAAGTAAAGAAGCAAAAAGTAATGGAAGGATAAGTAATGTATTTTGTTTGAGGGAAGGGACAAGTAAAGTTCCTCTTTTTAGAGACCTTATACACAGGGAGTTTGACAGGTATTTTCACTGACACCTCAGAAACCCGAACTGAATTCTCAGGCTGCATGAGTTTGGGTAAGTTCCTTAGGTTGGTATCTCACCTGTCAAAAAGCTTGGGAAGATGAACAACTTCCTTCTCCTGCCTAGAACCTGACTGGGCCATTCTGACTTGTAATAATTCCCTGCCACAAGCACCTCTGCTGAACCATATTCTTTACTGAAGTGTTGTTTAGTCCAGTCTGGAGACTGCTTTGGAATAGAGACACTATATATTTTTATGAGTCTAAAATACAAAGCATGAGTAGCACTCATGCTACTGCAATACAAATAAGGACATAGCTGAAATAGTGCCCTGAGAAGGAACCGAAAAGGAAAATTTTCCTTTGCTTAAACTAAAATTAGGAATTCTGTTCCCTGGAAGGTGGCATCTTAAAAGAGGAAGAGCAGCATAACCTTTTCTAAATTGTGGCACCCTAGCAGCAATAGAGAGGGAAGTTTTTAGAATAGGGAGAATGTCCCCAGTGTTCATATTCTTCAGGAAGAAAGTGTTTGAACTGTTTCATCCAAATGGGTAACACAATTTGGCACAATAGCAGCGGTATCAACCCCACTCATGAATATCTCACTATCTAATAGCACTTGAAAAGCTGTATTTGTAATCAAAGAAAATTCCTTTTTCCTGCCAATAAAGGCTGATCTATTTAATATGGCTCATGAGAGCCAGGTCTTTCACATTAATAAATTACATAAGGGCTGCATTGCTGCATGTGCTTTTAAATTATGAGTAGTTTCCAAGGAAACGTATCTGAATACTGACTTTATTCAGCCTTAGAGATACACAGTATTTTTGGACTTAAGACACAGAGAAAGGCATGCTACCCTAACCAAGAACCAGCTGCTTACTGGCCCCAACAATGCTAATAAATGCTTTGTTAAATGCCAGTTTCAGTGAGACAACACTACTTTGTAATAGAAGCAAATTCAGAACTTCAAAAAATCTGATTTCCATCTTTGTTAATATTTTTTCATAGCACTGAAAATAATAAAATTTATTTCTCAAAAGATCTTTTGATTAAATACACATTCTCTGCTCCCTATATCCCAAACAGAATGACAAGTAAAACCATATAACAACAAATATTTTTAAGCAATAACATGTGTCTTAGACAGACCTTGAGATTTTAAATTATTATTACTCATTACTTTAATTACAGGAGAGTGTGTATGGTAAGGTCCCTACTTTGGCACTCTTTTTTCACAGTTGCTGTACATCCATAGAATTCCAAGAAGGTGCTCCCTACTAGGATCTTACAATTCAAGCATAAGATAGGAAGCTAAAAATATGTTCAAAGAGTGAAGCAGACACTAATTACTGAAGAATATTATCCTGACAGGATACCTGCCAGTCACAGCACACTGGCAGCTAACCAATGGCATTTTTTTACAAGCCATTAGGGCAAATGAGAATTTAAAGAAGGAAACAGAGTGATGAAAGTAAAGGAGCTCCATGGATGTTTATAAGGATCCCTCCCAAGTAGGAATGGATGCATAGAAGAAAGCAACAAAATATTATTTTAAAAAGCTATTATGGGTCATAAAAATGGGTGATAAAAACTGGAATTACAAACCAGACTAAAGGAAGAGTTGACCTAACAGAGAGATGCCCTGGGGCACAGATTAGGAAGATATTTCAAAGGGCTCCAGTTCTTGGGCCTTCTCTCTGCAAATCTGTATTTGGAACATGCTTAGCCTTGTATGTGATGAATGCTAAGATTCATCGTAGTAATCATAGAATTATTAAGGCTGGAAAAGACCAATATTGTAGTCCATCCATTAACCCAGCAGCACCATATTGACCACTAAACCATGTCCCCAAGTGCAAGAAATTTTTCCCAATATCTAAGCTAAATCTCCCCTGGTGCAACTTGAGGCCATTTCCTTTTGTTCTGCCATCTGATGAGTAAGATGGCAAATTATCCTCTGTTATGCATTGTGTTTTACACTGTAGTGATTAGTTCAATTCACTGAGTAAAGCTGTGCAGTTATAGAAAGTTATTTATATTGGCACTTGCTTGAGACCCAGGAGTTCATAAAAAACAAATTCAAATCTACTACTATATATACTATAAATCTATACACCAATTACCTACTTTTAGGAATTCTAAGCCTACTCATACTGAGCATGTGACAGATGTGTGCTGAACAAAAAGCTCCCAAAAAGACCTAAACACTTTTACTCACTCTCACTTGTGATATAATCCCATACAGTTAAATCTAAGGGAAGTCTTTTGTTGGAAAGAGTGAAACACCTTCAAGAAAGTTTTATTATAATCTGTTTGACATAAATATAAAAAAGGTAATTCTATACCACATAAAAGATCACCTAGCATTATTATGATTAAAAACTACATGCACACCCTTTTTAATAACTTCTTTCACAGCTAGTGAACCAGAGTACTGAATTTCCAATCCTTATATGATAGCCTATTTTCTTAAAATCAAAATTAATTCAAGTAACGGGTTTCAAAAGCTTAGATTTTTTGCCCTTTGATATTATCCATTACAGATACGTTATATAAAATAAATGAATATGCATATAAGACGTCAAAGACTTTAAGAAGAAAAGGAGAGTGACAGAACTAGCAATTAATAACTCAACAGAAAATTTCCATGTATAAAGAAATAAGATATTTTGCCTATAAGCACCAGTGTTGAAAATAAAAGCAGAACCTCACAGGACCACTGGGTTAAGTGACCTTGTGAGATCTCTGCCAACTGCTGTTATGCTCCTTCCCCAGGAACTTTGCTGTTGGGAATTGTTAGACGTATTGGCCAATTGGAACTTGATATTGGAACATATTAAAAATAAACAGTAAGATTTAATGAAGTCAACGATCACATTTTTAATGGTTATTAGCCTAGAAAGCACAGACTTGGCCCACATCTGTCAACGCATTTAAGGGAATAATTTCCTTAAAGAATTGAAGAAATATCTTACAATAATGGAACTGTATACACAGTCATGGGGATATCATGTACCAGCAAGTTTGGAAAATGGCTAAGATTCCCACAGTGATGACAAGACCAGAGGTTTGAAAGCTGCCCTACTTAGGGCCTCTTCAGCATAGCAAATAGCGTGACTGAGATTAAGACCTCTCAACAAGACAGACAGACAGACAGCTGCCACCTTAAATAGATACCACAGGGATCTACAGAAAGGTGCAATTTTGCATCATGGAGCCACATTTTTTTACCACAGATAAAAATTCTGTATCACATAGATTTCTACCTAGAGCAGCTGAGCAGAGCGAAGTGCCATTCCAATAGTAGCATTCCTGTTCGGGTTCTTTGGCCAGCAGTTTAGGGAACATTTCAAACTAAGTTAATCACACTGACTTTAAATCATGCAATAGTAATTCATCTGGTGTGCAGGAATGCTGATAAAAGAGGAGCAGCTGGAAAAGCTACGAGCTCCTTTTGCCAGTACTAAAGTAATAAACTGTTACCTATAGTACAAATAGCTCAAACATGCTTTGGTGAATTTCAGACTCACTAAAATGCCTTTTCTGCCAGCTTTTGTTACTGACTACATTAGAGATGGTGCAATGACACCAACCAGACTTCCAGTCAGAAACAGAAAGCAGGTGAATGGTATTGGAAGGCTGTGAGTCAATTGATCTCAGGGCTGTTTATGGGATACAGTAAACCTTGGGAAGAATAACGTTTCAGAGATTTGGCAAAAAACTTCCAGAAGGAAAAAAAATTGCCACATATTCTAGACTGAAGCTCACAGAAAGGTCAGAGTTGGAAAGAGTTACAGAGAAACTGGGGAAAACTGCATGGCAGTATTTTAGCTTAATTTTCTACACTCAAGGCTCTAATCTAAGAATGCAGCTCAGTGCAGTAAGTAATGCTCAATAGCAATGATAAAAACAACGTAGCAGTTTATAGGCCTCCTAATCCTAACTTAATGGACTTCATGGACAGAGAAGGACCCACGCACACAAAAGTTCTTGAATCTAAGTGCCAGTCTTGTGAGGAGCTCTGGATGTGCAGATTCCTGCAACTGTCAACAGCTGACAGAGCTCTGCCAAGGAAGAAAAATGGTTGTTTGAAGTTCACTGCAGATGTGAGGCTGTATTTCCATGGGTGAAAAAATAAATGTCTGACCAGATCTAAATCTACCTTTCCCCTTTAACACCAAGTGCCTTTCAGTATTAAGCATCTATGGCTGTGCAGTTTTGAGGCATGTGAACATGACAAAAATGAGGGGATAAGGCAGCACTCTGCAGCAATGTGACCACAGCCTAGCAACATGCACAGCACTGCATGTACCCATATAGTGTCTAACCTTGACTGCAGGAACTACATGAGGGCAAAGCAGGGAAATATCAATGATTCTGCTGCAAATAATCGCTTAACTTAACAAACATGCAACATGTTTGCAAAATACCTAATTTTAAGTGTGAAAGTGGCCCTTTTCACAAGAACCAAAGTACTGATGGTATATTCAGATAACGTAAATACAGGCACAGGCATTTTTAACACTCATTTTTCTTCTACAGCCATTTCATTGCTATTGCTATTGCAATTGTTTGTCACTTAGGTCAGAGACTGTAAGTCAATAAAAAATATTAAACAAGCCCAAGCTTGTTTATTTGGACTGATTTTTCCACTTGATTTCTTATTCACACCTCTGTTCTTTTTCCTGTACTGAAACAGCCACTCCTAAGGCCTTGCAGTGAACCAGACCTGACAAATTATCTGACTGCAGACAGCTAAAATTGTTTGATGGGGTTTCTTTGATTAGTTTTCAGGCAGTTCCAGTCCTCTAGATGAGTCCCCTACACAGCTACATAAATGTTCATCCCAGCAGAAAGAAAAAGGCAGTGTGGGAAAAGAAGTAAACAGCCAAAGAAGCTGATTATGGATATTATCTTCACTTAACTACTGCTTCAGATTGCAAGATGAAGCTCCAAACACTGCATAGGCTTCAACCATGTATTACAGCTCCTATCTTCCTAATGACATAACTGCAACTGTTGCAAAATCTAAATGACACCTAAGAGCATAAATAGTAGAAAACAAAAAGAACTAGACTTTTATTTGTTCTGCCTTTAAATTAGCAGTAGCAGAATCAGAATGTATTATTGGCAGTGATACTGAAATAGTAACGAAGAAAAACGTTTTGAATTAATCATTTAAAGCAATTTGTAAAGACTTGGAGGTCATATTATGTATGCCATCCTTACAAATATAAAAGGAATGATGGCTTTCTGAGCCTGCAATCTCTTTCCAGAAGGGATTCTATTACACCATTTACTGCTTTTCTGCCCAATAAATCCCCTTTACCCATCTCTTTTTGGGTGTTACGTTTTGTTTTCAGTACCCAGAAAACCAAATATGGCCTCACTGCTTGCTAGAGAACATGCTGAACATCTTAGCATGTTGTATGTGTGCAGAGATTGACCACATTTTAATTGTACACAAGAGGCTGTTAAACAGCTAAAAACCCCACCAAAGCCCACCATTATCATTAGATCCAGTTAACAATTCTTCTTCCTCCATTAATGACCCTTTTTTCCCCTACAAAGACTTCAGCTAAAGTGACAGCTTAATTTCCCTTGTTCTTCCCTTATCACAGGTTTTATTTGCTCAACAAACTGTATACATGTTATCAGTGGACACAGCCAGACAAGCTCAGGACATGTTTTACAGACAGGCAGTAGTAAGCACCACTTCAGAAACGCAATTATAGCTGATTTTCACTCTTCCCCATGCAGATTCAGTTGGCCATCATTTCCATCTCTGAAGAGGGGAAAGCACCAATTAGCTGCTAGTTACAACTGGACATATAATTGGTTCACCACCAATTCAGTGTTAACCATTTCATGATGTGCACTGAAGTAATGGGTACTTTTGGTGATGTTCCATTAGGCAAGGTAGACATCTCCCACCCACCCAAAAAAACCACCCCACACCAAAAGAAAGAAACAGAAATGCACATCAACACTTACCCAAGCTCTTGCTTTGTGTGTGTCAGCTCCCTCACCCCTTATGCCTGCCATGCATTTTATTGAAAAGCCCCTGAAATCCCAAATACCCGGGGATTTTATCAGTAGTTGTTTTTTTCCTCAGCTACTTCCATTTTGGGTCCTCAGTGAACAGCCTATTTCAAAGACTGTCAGAGAACTAGCAACAGGTGGACATTTTAATGTTATAAAATAAAGACTGAAGCATTTGCATCCCCTGGTGGCAGTCTGATTTAATTTTGGTAACAAAACACAAAGCCAGTGTAAACTCCCCATAAGAAAAACTGGAGTTCTATTTTTACCCTTTTTTGCATTGATTACACAAATTTTTTCAAATTTCCTAGGGAAAGAAAAATATTTTAAAATATTTCACAGTGATTTTGTCTTTTTTTGTCAGGGTAGCTGAAGTTACAAAGACCTGTAAAAGACATGTGATTTTTGGACATCTGAATTATGAAACTATGAGAATTATTTGGAAAGACAAACTTAAAAATGTATTAACACTGCAAAAATTCCTACATTAATTCTGAAATTCTTCCACTTACTAAAAACATTACACTCTGCATCAGCAGGAAACCAGCTTTCAACCAAACAACCCAAGAGATTAATTGCTTTCCAAAGCCAAAAGGGACAACTACAATCAACTACTCTGTTCTCTTACATAGCATAAATCAATGGCATTTTCCAAGGAGGCCCTGGAATTTCTTCACAATGACCTTCATCAGTGTTCAGGAACTTAACTCTCTGTATCCATATTGAAAATTATTAGCATAAATTACATGAAGCACAATAAAAAAATCGAACATCTCTGTCAGAGATAGCAGACTCTGATCCTCACCCTGACCACCTATCCTGAGTGTAACTACAGGGAAATAGACCTGATTTACTAAGTGTTTATGGCAGTTGAAACAGACTTCACACGTACATTCAAAAAAATGTGTGTCATGGCTTGTATCTCTGCAAACAAATGCAGAATTTACACTGCCTTAATGTATACTTAACAGGTCTAGCTTCATGACTGGGGCTCTTCAGGCACTGCTGTTAGAACAAAATGTTATTTTTTTCAAAGCAACATATGCAAAGTAAACAAGAAGATTTGAATGCCCTATGACTTCTTTAAATGACATATGATGTCAGCTAACACAAGGGACTCCATCTGACATAAAGACAGGAAGTCACTGGTATCTCTTATTTACAGTGTGTTATGTGGATTAGAATTTCAGATTATCCAGTTATTAAGAATATTTTAAGAAATACTCTTTTTCCCAGTAGATAAAGGATAAATGCTTTTAAAATTATATATATATTTTAGATTTATGTAAGAAGCACTCTTCTTCCTCATGTTGCACATAAAACTATGTTGCAAGCTAAGAATGAACAGCAGAATTTGAACACTTTACAGAAATATGAAGTTGAATTACATTTAGATTGCTCAGGCCCATGTTACTGTGCCATCTTGTGGCTACTGGTTTGTAATGCAGAAGCAGGACAAAATACCCACCAAAACCCAAACCTCTTGCCTCGTCCATGCCTCTTTTACAGGCATTTTCTCACAGTTTTCATCTAAGAAGCTTAATTTAGTTTTTTGTTGTTGTTGTCGTGTTTTTTTTCTTTTTTTTTTTTGTTTTGTTTTGGTTTTTTTGTTTTTTTGTTTTTAATTTCTTCCTTCTGTGTCTTCAGGAAACAGAAAATCAAGGATAATGAGCTACATAACCAGAAAATTCAGTGCTATTTTTGCCCCAACAAAAGGAGGAGGCTGGTATGGACAACAAGCTACAGAAGACCTATGATGTTCTGGAAAGACAGTCAAAGCCAATTACATTTGAAACCAGGATATTTTAGGATCTCTATACTTTGTTTACTGCAAAGCTATGTTATGGAGGAAAACACATGTCTGTAAAGAACTGAATTAACAGAAAGAGGTGAATTTGAGGCATGAAGAAGTGACACCCCTCCTTACTATTTTAGATTTGTCTTTATACAGAGCTATGTCACTAATACAAGGGTTTAAATAATAATTTTTACATAATCACTGTTTTAATGCAGAAATCTACCTCAATTTCCTCACTGTCTCTCCTCCGTGTCAGACACCTTTGGTTAGTAAAGTAGAGATACAGTAAGGCCACTGGAGTCCATGACTAAGAAAGGGAGCCAGGTACTTTTTTTTCAAACTGTACCCACATAATACAGAAAAAAAATAACCAGCCTTCTCTTTCTTTCCTATAGTGACCAGGATTAATCCAGAAATCCCATGGTTTAAACAAGATACACAGTTTCTCTACTGGGTCTCATTAATCTTACATCTTTACTGACAATAAACCTTGTCTGTGGACCACCACCAGCCTTCCTGTTGGCTGGAAAACAACAGAGAAAAAAATTAAAGGCTTATACCCAGATGGATGCAGAGGCTGATAAAGTTCTTTGTTCAGAATTGAATGGATTTTTTTTTCCATTATTATTGTTACAGAGTCAGTAACTCCAAGACTGCCTGGGGATATTCACAGAATACCAGGAGCACTTCACATTTTAAAAAGTGAGAAAGGCTGAAAGACTGTTTATTCAGATAGAAAACACTGACATTCAAGATTTTCCAGTCTGGGTTTTCTTTTAGAAATACCAGCAACTTAAAATCACCACCGAACACTTCAGAAGTAAAGACAGAACTGATATGGGGGGATCTTCGCACCACTACATTGTGATATAACCTAGAATATTTCCTCTTTCAAATGTATTAACTTACCCATTATCCAACCCGTTCTGCCCAATTTTCTTTCCTATGTCACCTACCATCACACCTGGCATTGGTAGGAGGGTTTTTGTATCTCGAATCTGTACAGAAGTGAAAGAAATCAGTATTTCAGTAGTGGAACAATCAAAATTGTTGGCTGAGCTTCTCAAATGTTCAAAATATTCCCAACTTGTACCCTGTTATTAATGCTAAAGAAAGCTCTCTGTTTCTTTCAAGTACATAATCCTGGATATAACTTGTACTTACGCATCCTCTCATTCAGGACATAGATACTTAAATGAAAACTACCTTGGAAGTATGACAGTAATTACATCACTGTGTTAAATATCCCTGAACACTGATGATTGCTCTCATCAGGCTAGCACTGAAACCTTCTTCAGGTGTACGCGGACACAGTAGGAACCAATAGATTTTTTATGTAACAATCAGCTTGGACATATTCTCCAATTCTGTAATAAACTCTGTTCAGTCTGCACGAGTTCATTTTACTCTACAAGTTTTCTACTGCATTGCCATATTTTCTGATGCCTTTAATCTTATAAAGTGGTTTCCATGATAGAAGTTTGCAGATTTCATGCAGATCAACCTGCAGCATTGACAGACATAAATCATCTTAAGCCTTATGCAAGACTTTCATGATTTCATACAACATAGATGAGTTCTAACTATGTAAGTACTATGATCATCTGGAGACTTTTAAGCTCTTTTGTATTTTTAAGAAAATTTGCACAAAACTGACAGTATAAAACTGGCTGTACAACCTTCACAAAATCACTGAGCATTTAAAAACAGTACACTTGTTACAATTGCAATAAACTGTGAAGGCATTAAGTAAAGAAACTTCTGGTCAGATATAAACAACAGCATAACAGAAAGTCTTTAATTTGAACCCACTCCTTCCCAAAGGACAAAAGGATTAGCAATATTTTCACCGCACCTGTACAATAAAGGAATGTAATCCTTGGCATTGTCCATCAGGAGTATAGAGCTGGGCATATAAAACTGCATGAGTGGCATGTTTCCCCATATTACCAGCCCAGAACTTTGCAGCTTCAAAGTCAGGTGTATTGATGACAAATTCCTGTAGTCAGGAAAGAAAGAGAAAATTACATAAATCACAAAAAGCAGCTCACAGCTATTTTCTTTTTTTTTTTTTTTTCATTACGCTGGTAATGTTTTGAAAACGTTCATTAACTGCCAGGATTTTATTCTCTACTGAATTCCAGCAACTGAGATCTCTCTTATTGTGTTCAACTTTGGAGAGAACACATGTAGTTAGGAAAAAATTTAGAGTTCAAAAAATTCTTTACCTCATGGTAAAACCTGAAATTCAGCCTTTATAATTGATCACTTAAGCAGTTAAAAAAAAAAGTAAAGCAGATTAATGGAATGGGAAGCATTTCCTAGATCTTAGGTTAAATTGAGGTGTGAGTTCAAGTAAGGGACTGAGAGGGCTGTTTCAGCTGTGAGAGCTGAAATCTATGCAGGGACCACCTCCTTCTTACACAGTTTTGCATGGAAAGGAAGCCTGGTTGAGAGTGTGAAAGGCAGCACACTTCCCAGTTTGGACAACTGGAGGACCATGAGCAGTGGGAATTCTGAAGAATATTTGTATCCTGAAATCTAGACACCATGCTTTCTAGATGTAAAAGAACCCTGAACTCAAAACATCATGATCTTCTCAAAGAATTAGTAAGTTCATTCACTTTTACTGCTGTGCATTCATCACCAGCCTAAAGTCAATTTATTTAAACAGAACTTTTCCTGCTGCAGTCTCACAAGTTTTGTTTGGTTCTGTTTTCTGGAAAGAGATCTAACTGTCCATGTTGCATAAATGCTCACTGAATGGCTTGTATATTAAAAAAACCAGACCGAAGTGTTGTCCTACTGAGCAATATAAATTCTTATGTTTCAAATCTGTGATTCTCATTTCTCCTTACTTTGAAGCCACTTCTAGATGTGAAGTTGTTTGTTAACAGTAATAGCATCCAGTTCTGTACACATTACACTTTATATTACATATACATATTATATTATATGGCAATAATGCCACAGTCTTTGGGAGAGATGATGAGTCTACCTTCTTGGGACATTAAATAACATATTTTAGATTCAACTTTGCATAAACCAAGCATGCAGATGACAAAGTGAGAGACAGTTCTATCAGCCTATACTCAACTTGTATTTTCTTCTCCCTTAATGTAAAACTATGATGAATTCTAATAATTCACCAAGAAAATGCTAGGACAATGAATTTATTTCTGCAGTAGTGTTGACAGTAAGCAGTATCCTAATGGAATAAGCAGTTTATTATTTTCTTCTTTGAGTCTGTTTGATAGTATTATTACATCTTCTTTTGTCTTTCTCATCCTAGGAAATAATCCTTATCTTTGTATAAAAAGTCTTAATATTTAAAGACAAAATACAATTTAATCTGCTTATTAAACTCTTCTTTAAGAGGCCCAACAAAAGAGAAGGCTGCTATCCTTATTTTTTATCACATCCAGAAGAGAAAGCAAGAAAATGGAAATTGTTGCTTCTTGTTTAATAATAAGCAATAAGTTTATTGTAAGAATTGATAAAAATGTAAATATTTCACAGTTATTTTACATTTGGAGTTGAGCTAGATTCTTTCTTGTTAATCAAAGAAATCCCTAAATCACTCTGTCCTGTTAGGAAATAACAGCTTAACATTGTCAACCAGTATTCCTGTGCCTTAAGGACTAACCTGAGTGCTATGATCAAACGTGGCCGTAGTCCGTATGCCTTTGGTGTTCGTCCCATGGCTGAGCTCAGTCAGAGCAAAACATCCAAAAATCTAAATAAAGGACATACAAGGAAAAATTCAAGACCACTTTATCACAGTAATGAAAACTGCAATCCTTTCAAATGATTGCAAATTCAGCTGTTGAAAAGTAACTTGGCAAAAAAAACCCAAAACAGTGATAAAGAGTAACAAAAGAAGCACAAAGCTCAGTTTGGGTGCACTCAGCGTATTTATCTTGCAAAACCAAAGAGGGTCTGGCCAGACAGTGAATGCTGCCCACATGGCCTAGACTGGAGAAACTGATTAGGACTGGCACCTTCTGTATCAGCAGGCTGCACATATTCTGCAGCGTACTTGGTCCTGAGTCTCCACTGAACTCCATTTAGTGTTTCTTTGGCATTAAGACATTATTATTTTCCACTTTATAGCATCAGAATGGAATTTTTATGGCAACACAGCAAGGTTTTGCATATCCTAGCAGGATACTCTTAAATGACTGTGGACAGAGACTAAACTGCTGTAATGACATCTATATTGCCTATTGGGAAAAGTTCCCAAACTTTGTCTGGATGTTAACTTGGGCAGTCTTAAAAATATCCAGGAAGTGGTTTATCAGCTAATAGTGAAGATCGTCAGAGCTCAGTGCTTGAATCTGCTCCATGGTCTTTTCTTTTGCTATTTAGAAGTACCAGGTATGTAAAGAGATCAGAAATAAGACAAAAGTGAAAACAGTGACACAGTTCTGATGGTACCCATTTCCCACAAGTTATTAAAAAAAGTTACCTCCATGCTAAAAACTTGTTTCACAATGTGGGCAAACCTTGCAGAAGCACTCATAATTGCACCTGCAAATACCTGTAAAAGAATTATGAATGAAATCAGTGCCCTGTTGTGGAAAGCATGTATTGCACATGACTTGTAATAGTGATGTCCAAGAAACCAGGGAAAGTGGGCTGCACAGTAAACTATACTCAGACTATGGCTGGGGAACATAAATTGGGATTTGATCTTGTAAAGACCCCTTTACAGAGGACTGAACTTGTCACAGCTCTAACCTCTTCAAGCCTTCATTGCAAATGCTTAAAAATACTTACCACTTGTCCTTAGTGATGGTCCCTTGAGTAAATAAAACTTAGAGACTATTCCAGTTCATTTTACTGCAGACAGATTGGGAATTGAATGTAGCTGCTTCAAGATCAGACAAGAATGCTGTTTTGAAAGCTACCCTCAGTTTTCCTACAAAACTATAATTCTTAGACCTTTCCCAGCCATGTGAATAGCAATTATGAATTATATCAACTGGTATTATTTGACCACCAATGTCAAGTATTCTTTGTGGGACACCCACCCAGGAAGCAACTGATTAACAGAATCCAGCCACTGGTGTCAGTGAGAAGCTTTACACTGGTTTCCATGCCTTCTGGATTCTGCCCTTAATCAAGACACTGAGGCTTAAGTAAGTTTCTGATACCTGCAAATCTCTAGCAAACACACGGCTACCAATAACCAAGTTCTTTGGCTGCTTCTCTCCTAGACAGGAGGCAGACGAGTAGACAAAAGAAGATGGAACTCTAGGCATCAAAGATTTTTTTCTGTATCTCTGTCTGTTCTGCTTCACCTTTACTTTCCAGGTGGGATTTCCACAGGAATTAATGATAGGGCTTAATGACAAAGATTATTCACAGCTATCTGATTCCTCTAAACAGCTAAAATTTAATTTAATTTTTGAAAAGAAAGGATGAGGAAAATATATAGCTTTAATAAAATTGACAAAAAGCAACAGAATTATGGTATTAGATGTCATTTAAATTCAAACATACACCACCATAGCCCTTGAACTGTACTTACACCACAATGTAAGCAAAACTGGAGACATGGAGACCAATCATACATTCCTACACAAAGAATCATATGAAAAATCTTTAATGGGTTCTCCATGACTTCTTGCTGAGTAAGGAAATCATACTCAAAGAGCCTTTTACAGCGCAGGAATGTCAACTCCTGATACTTCTCACGGCACAAATCTTCTCCAGGTTGACGTGCAAAGAGAGGATCACTTTCCAGAGCAGAGAAGATTCTATTCTTGAGGGGGGAAAAAAAACTGACATGAGAATGTTAACCTAAAAGCATTAACAAAACCAGTTAACTTTCTTCTAGAATAACACTGAGTCTCAAACTACAGTAATTTGTTATAAGGTATAAACTTACAAAGCAAAAATTCCAGAAAATTAGAAAATACATTTAATTGGTCTGTCATTATATATACAGCTCATGCAGCTAAATTTTATGAAGTCGTCTTCATCATGAAGTAATTCACTGATTCACTCTGAATGTACACGAAGAGTATGGTAAAACTTATTTGCTTTGTATAGCAGCTTCACTATTTCAATATATGAAGCTGCTGGAAGAATCTAAGGGGCAAGTCCCTCAGTCTCAGGATAAAGGTAAAACTCCAGGTGCTACATTCAGATAGAAATACACCACTAAGCTACCAAAACTGCCCTGTTCCCAGATGAAAGCAAAAATATGCTCCATTTTATGGAACCATCATATGCAGCTCTTCAGTATGGAGATGTGCATCTTTTAATGTTTTAGTTTGGAACTTCCTTTTTCATTAGATAATGTATTATGGCATTTTTTTACCTCAGATCTGTGCCTTCAATATATGCCCATCTTGATTGTCTTTCATGTTATTTAGAAAAAAAAAATGTGCCCTAGGCAAAATCTTTTAAAAAGGTTTTAAAAGTCCTTTCCTCCTCTCTGAAGGGAATGACACACTAAGAAGTGAGAAAATCAGACTTCCTGTGCTTCCCTTTGAAAGGCAGAGTCATTCCCTCGCTCTTTATCAACAACACTAAATGCCCACAAAGTTTTGAAACTCCCTCAGACACAGAGCACTTGCTTTTTCCGAGCTCTTACACACACCAGTCTGATGCAGAGCAAGGCTTTTTTGATTTCTCTGATCTACCTGCTAAGATTTTTATAATTATGGTGAAGATTCAAGATTAGCTTGAATCCATATAAACCCACACCTTCAAAAACTAGTTCTTTCTCCTCCTATATCTCCAAGTCATGCATTTTCACTCCCTCTCTTGTGCTCTTAATCTCTTTTCTTGGTGGGGTTCGCTTTCAGCAAGGTAGACATGCTAATCTCCAATTGCAATGCCACATAAGCACTAATTCAAGCACAGGAGATTGTAGGAATTATGTCAGGTCAAAGCAAGACAGAAGACAGTGGCTTGAACTTAGCTCCTCTTAAGTGCATTGCAAAACCATGGGATATTTAATGCAAACAGTAAAGAAATATGGTAAAATATAGCTCTTTCTCAGTGTGAAAGGAACAGTGAGGTTCTGAATTGTGGCACCTGCTGATCTCCCCTGTACTGATGTTCAGTAATTAAATGAGCCTTATGAGACAGCAGAGTGGATTGCTTAAAAGTTGCTGTTCTGAAAAGTGGATGTGCAAATCAAATTTCTTCATGCTCCATATTTACAGAGTATTATTAACTACGCAACCTTTGAAAATCACATACTTGCTTCTACTGGTATCTCCAAAATTAAAACATGCTTACAATTCTTGTAAAGTTTACCTTAAGCTGGATGATATCTTCACCATCTACTAACACTGCCATCTCCTTCCAGTTGAAGGAAGCTTTCTTACGATATCTGGAAAGTGGGCCTTGAGGGAAATCCGGTAGCAAACTATCCCATGGATTTTGGTTGCCAGTCTTTTCTTTCTGATTCGGTGTGGATGCCATTGTTCAAACTGCACCAAACAAGAACAGACAAATCACAAACTGAAGCACCACAGAAGTCTGTTTTATAATAATAAAAAGAAATTAAAAGTGTTCTTAATAAAATCCATGGACTTGTTTCAATGTGTGAGTACAGCAGTGCAGAGCCAACTAAAAGCTTGCCCTTCCCTTTTGCTACTGCACCTGGCTTGATACAAAGTAAGAAAAATTACCTTTGATCCAAAGTAAATGAATTACACAGCCTTTGTTATTAAAATAAGAACTAAATATGAAACAGGGACACCGCTGGTTATTACCATATTATGTAAAAAGAAAGGGGGAGATAAAAGAGCAAGGCAAGAACATACCGTGTCTTAAATAACAAAAGTTGTCTGCTGGCAACTTGTTGTGTGCATCTATGGGTCAGGCAAGAGCAGGACAGAACTGCACAGACCCTGCAGAATTTTACTGTCAGTAGGTACAACCACTCTAGCTCAGGAGAAAAGGAGAATCTTGCTTTTCCTTAGAACCTGGCCCAAAGGAGGAAAGGCTGACTCCTCTGCTGCTTCCAGAACCTGGTGTCAGAGGGCCCTCTGCTGCTCATGGCACACCCAGCAGTTCCTGCCACCACGCAGACGGCAGCGATCTCTGCTGTGCTTGGAAGGTGCATAACCCATCGGGCAGGGGAGCAGAAGCTGGCCACATTTTAACAAGAGGACTGGCTGGAAGAAGCAATTCAAAGGTACAGGTAGGACGTACAGGCCCAGGGCTGACCAAGGGCTCAGTGTAGACTTTGAACATAATAAAGTAAAAGACTACTACTTCAGTAGTCTGCTTTTTCCATCCCTTTTATTCCTCATCATTTTGATGTATCTCCTTGCTACATCTCTTTTCTTTCAACCTTATTCTTTTATGGAGGTCATCCTCTAGTTCTGGACAGTACAAATACAGTAGAAGAGACCACCAGGATGGTATTTCTGCATTTGACTTCCAAATCAATTCAAGGAAGGTGCAGCTCCAATACGTAGCAAAAAGTTTGGAAAGAATGGGGTGGGGTGGGGGGGGGGAAAGACATTGAGAAAGAGTGTTTCAACTTGCAACCAAATAAGTAGATATTCCACTTCTAACTGGAAAATAGGTAAATCAGGGCAGAAGTTCAAGGCCTCTGACTCATAACAGAGAAAAAATTATATTGAAATATTGCAGCTATTGAAGCTAACTTTACTCACACTTCAAATCAGTGAGGCTGCCTGAATAAGAAAACCTAAGCATTCGTAAAAAGGATTCTGTACTTAAAATATATTACCAATTCTCTGACTTCACACCAGTGTTAATATAATTTGGCTCCAAGCAGTTTCGAAACTAATAAGGAAACAGGTGGTTACAATAAGAAAGTAACAAAGAACTGCCCTAGAGAATAAACTTCAGTGTTAAATTGAGCCTTGCTGTGATACTTTGAAATGTGTGTGAAGGTGGCAGTAAAAACCACGTTATTTTCAATTTGCTAAGTACTGCTGCAATTTTACTGTCAAATGCTGAGTTGGAAATCTTTTTCACTGCAAAGTGCTCCTGTTTGTAATTCAAATTCACACCTGGACAACAAAAGGGGTCACAAATCACGAGGGGAAAAGTCAGTTTGCAGGGCATTATCGTCAATTATCTTGTGTAACAATGATACAGATCAGACATTTGGTAGTCGTCAAGAATAACGATACTGTGTTGCCCATTTTTCACTGTAAAATAGATAGTTTTCTCTGTTAGACAGTTTCAAGGGCGATTTCTGTAAACATAGCTATGTTGTTGTAAAAATTATCTTTTTACATTCCTTTCCCATGGACACAGATCCTTTTGACGGACACTTCTTTTAACCAATATAGTTAGAGACGGAAGTGTTAATTTTCTCCAATGATCTGTGATTTTTAAAAGTGTATATAAGAATTAAGCGAAAGTGGGTTTTCCCCTTTCTGCCCTTTGCTCTGAACACAGCTCGGACTCCGGCTCTCATTAATTCTGCGTCTTCGGCTGATAAGCCGGGATAAGCCGTAATAACAGGCATCCCGGTAATAATACTGTACCTTTATTCCCCGAGATAGCATCACCAGTGTTTTGCTTTATTTTATTTTTGTCGCGGCTCTGCATTTCCGAGCAATCTGCCGCAGGCAGCCGCCCAGAGAAGGACAACCCCGGGCGGGGTAAATGCAGGACATGAACCCTTCTGGGTTCAGGCCAGGAGCCCTCCGAGGGGTCATTGCACAACCGCTACTGGAACGGCCCGAATTCATGGCGAGGCCTCGCTTTTGCTCAGAGAAGGCAAAAAGAGACTACGTAATGTACTGCTATTTGCTACAAAAGGTGTACCGAGACGTCTCCTTCAAGGGCCGGGCTGACTGTCCTGTGCCAGTCCCGGTCTGGAGTCCGCTCTCAGGAGGAGATTCCACTGTGGCCGCGCACCCGCTGTAACAGCGGCACAGACCTTCCCCGACAGAGCCGCACATGCGGTGACAACCCTCACGCACTGCCGGGGGCCGGCGGCTCCCCGCGCTTTCAGCCGCAGGACGGCACCGCAGCGTCTCTCCCGGCGCTTGGAGCCTCGGAGCCGCAGCCCGGGGCGACAGAACCCGTACGTACCTGCGGCCGCCGCCGTCTCCGCCTCGGGAACTGACGGGAGCAGCCTGCGACGCGCTCCGCCTCCTGGCCCGGCGCAGCGGCAGCGGGCGGCCGATGGGGCTGGTGGGGACGGCGGCCGTGCGGGACCCCGGCGGCGCCGCGCTGCCCAGCGGCTTCTGGGCGGCCGTGCGCGTGTGGCTGGAGAAGCCGCAGGTGGCCAACAGGCGGCTGAGCGGCGCCGCC
>VZRZ01007938.1:1053815-1064141 GCA_013398175.1 Climacteris rufus
GGGCGGGAGGCCTGTGGCTGGCGGACACCTGTCCCGTCAGACATTGTCTCGCAGCTGAGAGAAATACCGCTTTTTTCTACCCTGCTTGAGGCAACGAAGATGGATTTTTGTCCTGATCGTGTGCTTAGGTTTTATTTTTACCTTTCGTTGTTGTGCTAGGAAGCGTCATCAGTTGAATACAAATGACAGAGGTCAAACACCTGTGACGCTCTGGAGCTCCTGTCGTAAGTCAGCTGCCCTCACACAAACGCTGCTCGCAGTGCAGACCTAATGACGGGCGTGTAAGGAGTGACCACAGTGTTTGGAAGTGCTGGGTTACTGGAGAGAGTAGGCAGATGTGGCACCTGCCTGGCCAAGTGGAACTGGATTTTTGTTTGATTGGTTTTGTATTGTTGTTGTTTTTTGGTGGTTTTGTTTACACTGTGTGATCGTAATATGTTGCGATAAATTCTGCTAATATAAAGAAACTTATGTAGGTACAGCTTGATGCCATTTTTAAGATAAATTTTGGAAAAAATGTTGATATGGATTAAATTCTAATAGTAATGTTTTGGAAAGAATCAGAATTCCACAAAGAATTCGATTTACAATTCAGAAAGACCTATAGTCATTTATGGGGCAGACTTGGGATATTCTTGTGGCCTATGACTCTTATCTGATGCCTTCAAAAAAATTAGTGCCTTCAAAAAAATTAGTGCCTTCAAAAGAAAATAAATATGTCAGCACACCTAGAGGCAGATCTATTGTGGTTCTTTCTCTGTTGTTTTAGATTTTGCCTCACTGGTTTTCACTTAACATAGTAAGGAGACAGAATTTCATTTGGCTGCTAACCAGGGTGGGTTGCATCATGGAATAATAAACCCCTGTTTGCATATCTTTTCAGATGTTTACAATGGAACTGTGACCTTTCTGCCTTTGGAGGAAAACAGTGAAGGAAAATACCTGATTAAAAAGTGCAATATTTATCAAATTCAACTTAAACACATAGAAGATGAGGAATGGTAAGTGGGGGAGTGACAAAAGAAGCAAACAGTGAGTTATTTGCAAGAGTCACACAATGGTTTGGTATTGGTACATAAGCAATTTAGTTTGTATAATTTCCTCCTTGATTAGTAAATTACAGTAGTGGTGTGAGGTGAGTGCATACTGTTCTGTAAAAAACTTCTACAATACCCTGAATAACATAAAAAACCTATTTCGCTTTTGAATATATACATTGACTGTACCTGTGTGTGGTCTATAAAAAATAAGCCTCTTATGATGATGAGGAACTAACTGTGCCTGTGAAAAAGTTTCTATGGGTGTTCATATGGGTGAGAGTCAAATTGGAGCTGCTGTAAACCCACTGAGCTTCAGTCACTGAAATGTAGACCACTACAGTTTGGTCCTGAGCATCTGGGGATGTAGCTGTAATACAATTTGAATAAAGTTAGAGATGATGAAATAATGAATTGTGACAATGGGTATATTTTTGTCCTAAATTTTCCTGTTATTTGTCTGGAGTTTCATAAATTGACTTTTGCTGTTTAGTGTTTGGCGCTCTTGTGAAATCAGGTTGCTCATCATAAGTGAGTCCTCATTCATTGTGTTAAATGCAGCATGAACTCCCATGTACAGTGTTTCAATGCAGAGATAATGAACTAACAAAAATCAATGGAGACTGTATTATTCAGTTACTTCACTGGTTCATTTGCCCTTTTTTTCTGTACATATGTCCTTATTTTCCAGTCTAGTTTTATGTCTCTGATCTGCTGATTTTCTCTACTTAATCATTATTTTCTCTCTCCTTGAGGTAGCTGAGATAATGAAATACTGTATTTATACAAAGTTGTTTGTTTGTTTGTTTGTTTTAAAGTTCTGTATCTGTTGTAGCTCCATTTCCAGAAGATTGGTTTTCAGATGGAATTGCATACCCCAAACTAGCATGGCTTGGGAATGAACTTTTGTCCAAACTGGCTAAATGGTCTGTGGAGCAAAAGCCCAGTGAGTTCAAAAGTACACTCTCACTCATTTCTGTAGCAAAATACAGCAAGGTTTATCAAGACCTCAAAGAAAAGTACAAAGAGATTGTAAAGGTAAGTTTAGCAGTAAATGCTGTAATAATATCCTTTCATATCTTTTTAAAAATTGTTTGTGTAGTGAAGCTGCTTCTTTCAATAAATTCTTTTTTTTTAATTAAAAAAGTAACTGAGTTGAAGTGTATGGTTTTTGTTTCATGCTTTGGGAGGGTTTTTTGGGTATATATGGAAAATAAAACAATTTGGTATTTGGGAGAACTTAACAACTGGAAGAGAAAGATTTAGAGCCAAATTCACAATAAATATTTGGAGGAGTTAGGCATTTTTCAGAACGTATCCCTTGTGATAAAAAGTAAGGACTAGGTCGATGGAATAAACACAAAGTCCTTCACATTTTAGAATGCATGAATAAAGCACCTCGTTCTCCAAAACATGAAATACTCTGGAAACTGCATTGCTTAGGAAGTAGGTTAAATTTACTATTCCTCTTCTGAAATTTGGATGCTATCTTAATATGTGTTTGAGATAGAGGAACAGTGTATTAGGTTTTTTTTTTTGTTTTGTTTTGTTTTGGGATCCTGATGGGCAACAGAGATCAGCTTAAGTGCTGTATGAAGTAATGTCTGTGTTCTTACAAACCAGGCTCTAGCTGCAAGCAAAAAAAATTGGAAAATGCTTTTGTAAAACATACTGTGAAAATGTTGAAAGGTTTTACTGTTGATATTTCTGTACAAATAGGAAGGTATATTGGAGAGGAGAACTGGATGTTTGGGTAAAGCAGGGATTCAGTCTTTAGCTTTGCGGTAGAATTGGTTGTGTTGAACATTTTAGTCTGTTTTAATTCTTCATTTGCAAAATAACTGTGCTTTCTGTCTTCCTACTTCAGATTTTGATTCTTCATGTTCTGTTGTGGCAAGATGTCTATGTTTATTACCTTATGAAAGGGAATTTACAAATATTCGTGTTATCAATGTTGCACAGGAATAATATAAGCATTTTTCTTATGAGAGAGTTAAGCAAAAGATACATGGTCTGTTACAGAATAGATGCAGTAGTTTTCTTGTGAGCTGCACATACTGTGACTGACATACAGCTTGTGACCTGGAGCCATACTGTTCTTAGAAACTTTACTGTTTGGTTGAGAGCAGATATTCTTTACACCATCATTCTTTCGTGTGACTCACAAAATCAAACAGTCTTTATATTCTCTGTGTATGTTTTTAATGAGGTTAAAATGCAAAATCCGTGAAGTGCAGAAACCTGTTGAGGTGAATGAGTATCCAAATTGCTGTGTCTGAGCATTTTTGAAGTTATTTCAGATGACACAGAAAATAATTTTTTTCTATTTTTAATCTATTTTTTTTTCCTGAAGGTGTGGCCTGAAGTGACAGATCCAGAGAAATTTGTTTATGAAGATGTTGCTATTGCCACTTACTTGCTGGTAGGTAACTTCTTTGCCTAATAATATGCTGTCAGGTTATATTTCCTAATAATAGAACCTCTCTAAAAAAATCAGTTTAGAGGGAAACAAAAATTTCTGTGTGCAGATATGAAGATCTGCAGTCTTCTGTCACAGAAAATTTATGATCTGCATAGACAAGATGTATTTATTTCTAAGTGATGAAGCAAAAAGCACTGATGTGGAAGTGGTCAGATGGACCAATTGGAGTTTAGGAGTCATTGTTTTATACATTTTTCTATTACTTGTTAGTTTTATGCTGAAGGTTTTTCACTGCCATGCCTTTCCCTGATAAAATTTCAGCTCCAATCCCATCTTCAAATGTATTAAGGCCAACTGCAGATGCTAGGAATGCAGGTAAATGCTTGGTGCAATTTTCTCAGGCACCTACCTACTTAAGATTCTATGAAAATTCTGCCACCTGCAGTTACTAGAAACTTCAGGTTTTTAAAAAACATCAAAATGTGTCACTAGGTAGTTACCTAAATATTTTTGTCTGCCATCCAGAGCATAGTAAGAGCATGTCTACCTTGAACTATACTTTTAGCATCCTATCTAAATCAGTATTTGTAAGTAAGTTAGCTCATTTACAGAACTCGCTGAGGACTAATTTATTTTGCTAATTGGCTGTTTAACACCTTAGAACCTTAGATACTGGCTTGTGAAAAGAGCTATGCAGTAGACTTTACAATTTTTACCACTGTGTTAATAGTTGATGTTGAAAATTAGGAATTTAGTTGTAGCCACAAGAAAATTCTTGAGTGGTACCATTTTTATACGTGTGAATGTGGGTTTACAGTGATAATGTATTAGCTGATGTAGCAGTAGTTTTCAATAAGTTATTAAAGTCATCCAATACACAGCTTACCTAAGTGAAAACTTAGAGTATGGTATTAATAACTTAATCTCCTTGCAAAATATTCAGGTATCTATATGATGGTATGTGAAACTCATTGTTTAGAAGTACATTAAACAGGTGGTTAAGAGAAGGTAGGTCTAATGTTAAGTTATTGTGGGTTTATGGCATCTACCTGTGCCCTCATTTTATTCTGCAATCATATTGAGGTCACCCATTGTCCAGGGGCATGCCCAAAGAAGCAGCTGTTCAGTTTGTCCTGTGAAAAGCTCTGCAGGAATTGGAGGATAGGTGCCATCTGTGTAGGGGATAATTAGGGATTTCTGACATACTGCCAAAGTGCAATGGTTGGTAAATTTAAAAACATAGTCCATGAGATTATCAGGCTATGTTTATCTTCAGCTTCTTTCCCTGTGGCAAAACTGATATTCAAAAGTGACAGTGTTACAAATATTAATTTTAACATTTAAATACTGAGGATTTTTGGTAGTTATAATGGAAAACCAGAGTGCAAAGTTGATGAATGTGTGTTCTGTAGCTTCTGATTGAACGAAAAAGAGTTTGAAAGTGATAGAAGTTAATCCATGCTCTGCAGAGAAACCTCCCATTATTAATTATTAATTGCATATCTATGTAAAAGTAACTGCTCATGTACAGAGCAGGGACTGGAATTTGGCTAAAAGCTTTGGGGTCAGTTTAGCTGCGGTAGAATTTGGGGCAGTTAACTTGCTAGGTTACACTGTTGCTTTGTTCAGTAGAAAGGGATGTTGCGTGTACCAACGTATCACCAAGTGATTACAAAGAACATTTGGGGTTTTATTTTCAGCTCTGCCACCAATGCTTTCTTTAATACAGTGGCTATAAATGCCTCTGTGGTGTCACTTGCAGAGACACTGTTGAAGTTGACTTGATATTTCCCTTGCTTTCCACTGTTCTTCTCTTGTACCCGTTGTTTTAGCAACTTATTTTATATTTATGCTCATCCTATCCCTGAGCTGTAAAGCCCTGATTAATTTCAACTCCCAGTGACTCTGAAGGGAGTGGAGTTTGTGCTTAGCACTTAGAAAATTATTGATATTTTGCAACATAATTCTTGTACCACTCCATAAGCAGTGGTTGTTTGGTTTTTCTTTTTTTAGTCTAAAATTATTTTATCTGTGAGTTCAGTGAATGTTTTCTGTCACATCTGCATTCCCAGCTTTCCTCTTTCATTTCCAATAACATTTCCTATTTCATTTCCTTTGATGCATTTTTAATAGGGAAACTAAATCAATGCCTGTTAAAATGTTTTGTTTTCTTGTCTTAGATTCTTTGGGAAGAAGACAGAAAGGAAAAAGGGTTGACCAAGAAACAGTCATTTGTAGATCTGGGATGTGGAAATGGTCTACTGGTTCACATTCTAAACAATGAAGGGGTAAATAGAATGCTTTTTAAAATAATGATTAAAAACTAGAGTCAATATTCTTGTTATGTTTTCCTTTGATCTGGCATGCAAATAGCAAAAAAAAAAAAAAAATCAATGCCTGTTGCTAAAATAGGATTTTGTCACTCTAGTTACCAAGAGAAAATCCTACCAGAGCATTAGAAAGCTTTCATTTATTTATCTGTTTTTATTAGCACATCTCATTTAAATTCAAAGCTGTTTTGTCTGAGGTAAGAAACTAAGAGGAAAAAGAAAAAGTAATGGTGTATTTTAGTTATGCTGTAGAAAAAGCAAAAAGGAATGTGGAATCTTTACACAGAGATTCTCTCTCACAAGGTGATGTTCATGAACTTACTTTTATCCAAACTGAGTTCTGCTTGTGGTGTCCTGAAAATGTTTTTCTATATCTTTAAAAGCAATCCTGAAATGTCTTAATTTAAAATGCCTAACAACATACAGTACTTTTGGCAGTGAAAATGTGGCAACAACATAATTCAGTTTATTGAAACATAGTTTCTGAAATAGCAACAAAAAAAAGTCAGTCAGACTAAGCAAAACCCATTGGAGTTGGGTCTGTCTGTTTCATAAAATTTTCCACTTTTGGGATAATACGGTAAAATTTGTAGAGAAAATTAGTTTCTCTTATTACCTGAACAGTTGTCATTGGGAGCAGAGGGAAATGTCCAAAGTTCTCCTTACACAAGCTTTTGATTCTTGAGTGGCCAGAAAAATTTTGTCTAATATAAGCTGCTATTTTCCCTGTAGACTTTTCATTCATTCTTTAGGTGGAGTGCTGACAAACATTGACCAAAAAATCATGTATGAGAGTTTTATGAGACTTCTTTAGTAATTGATTTTGCTTAGTTCTACACAAGTTTCTTGAAGTTTAAATACTTACACATGCTTCATTTCTTGCTTTAGTTTCCATTCTATTTTCTCTTCCCTTTAATTCAAACAGGGAAAAAAGTGCTTGGACTTCAGTAGTTGAAAGGTGGTTCTCCCTTAAGGATTGCTAAGGGTAGCATTCTTTGAGCCCTTTGGGTGCTGCAGTAGCACTCACCTTATGAAAGGTCTTGTTAGTTTAAAAACAGACAAACCAAAAATGAATACCTCTGGTTTTACATCCATAGAAATCCATATTTTCAAGAGCAGTCTCAGTAGGTGTGCCCAGACAGAATTTGGAACCAGATACATTCTGAAAGTTTCCTAGTAATTCCCTTCATATATCGAAGGGAAGAAAGGGGTTAAAAGTATTCAGCTTCTGCCTGAAATGGTGAAGCTCTGTTTTGTTATGTGTCTAAGTTTTAGCATGAATAAAGTAATCAATGTTGATATGTACATTTAATGAGCCTGTTTGACAATTTCTGCTAAATGTAATACTTAAACTGACACTTTGTTGTTCCAATGTTTCAGCATTCAGGTAGAGGAATTGATGTGAGGAGAAGAAAAATCTGGGACATGTATGGACCAGAGACTCATTTAGAGGTATTATGCAAATGTATGTCAGTCTTACTGATATGTAAATTTATTCGTTTGTTCATTGTTTCAGGTTTTATTGATGCAAGTGTAAGGAAGCATACTGGGTTACAGATAGTTGTGTAAGGTGACCCATGGGTTTGGTGTGATGCCACCCGTATACCTTGTGGGCCTGTAAAGTAAGTTGTGAAGGGAATTATGACAGCTATACTGTGTTGTACACATGGATATTTGCAATTTGCTTATTTTTCAGCCAAGAACATCAGCATGATTTCTTACTGCACATACAGATATGCACACCATGAAACAAGCTTTGATTTTACTGCAAGATCAATATTAAGAAACTTTGTTTGCACCACTGTAGCTCATAAAAGATAGTAATATCCAAAATTATGAGTGGCTTTTTCTTGAAAGTGATTCTGACCTGCTAGTGCTATGTTCTGTTTTGGGGGCAAAATTGTTATTAAACCTCAAAGAAGTCAATCTAAATAATTCCAATAATAGCCTTCAGAAATGAACAGAAAAGTGAGTCTGAAAGAGGGATTGTATTTCAAGTTCTGTATGAGCATTTTTATGAACCATTTGAGCACTGGAACATTCACTTTGATTTCAGGCATTCTTAATCTGATACTCATTAAAGAGTGGTGCCAATGAACAGTAGCTCTTTGGAGGTGAGGTGTTCCTGGCATCTTGTTCTCTAAAGTCTAAAATTTCTCACTGTGTTCTCTCAAAAATTGTCAGCTTCTAATACACTAAAATAATTTTCCACCTGTAGTTATTCTCTAATAGTTTTGTTTAAAGTTAATTCAACATAATTCTGAATGCTAACAAATTAAATTAGTAAAAGAACATCAGTTTTTACAGATAGGAGGTGAAGATTTCACAGTGTTGTGTAGCCTTCTCTTTGTCACCCTTCCATTTTGGGTACAGATTGCCAAAACTGCCACATTTCTTTGCGGCAATCTGCAAGCAGGTCTTACTGAAAAGCTTCAACAAACAACTCAAACCATCGAGCTGTGGAGCTCCTTTGTTCCTCTTGTGCTATAATAAGTCACATCTGATCATGCTGAACAGCATTGTCTCTTTCTTTGTGTTATATGTTGCTTTTCCTGCCCAGACAGAAACAATTAAAATAGCAAAAATATGCATATGAGGGAAGTGCTGATTTATGCTGGGAGGAGTTAGACAGTGAACAGGAAGGGTGAAATGATTTTGCAAGGCTCCTGTAGCCACAGGAGCCACAGAAGGAAAAAGCCCCTGCTCACAGCCTGTTGTTATCCTCAGCTAATTTTGTTTTGATCTTTACTTAAGGCATGGATTGCAAGATGGATGTTGCCATCTGTGATGTTCAGTGCAACACTAACAATGTAAATGGATGTAACAGGTGACACTCTGTATCTCCAAACTGCTGGCAGACACAGTGAATACACATTTGATTATGGGTGACTGTCAAAATGTGGAGTGTGACCCTGATAATTCATGCTACAGCTAAATTGCATGATGAAAACTGAAACGTAAAGTATGAATAACTTGTTTAATCAGCCTTAAGAAAACACTTACCAAAGACTTGGTAATTTAACACCTAGTAATCTGCCAAAAAGAAATTTGTTACATTCATTATCTAGAAATGTCTATGCATAACTAAAAATGGTCAGAGCTGTAGTATTTAAAGTGAACTATAATCACCCTATTGATCCTTAAGGGGGCATTAGAATGTAACAAAGAGAATCTGAAATTTCTGAAATTCCCTAATAAGTGGTTTTGTTTTGTTTTTTTTTTTTAATTCCTATGCAGGTACTGCTTTGCATATACATGTGAATTTTAAGCTCATAAAACCTATATTTTCTATAAAGAGATTATGGGCATAATTTTCAGAACTTGTCCTAAAGGTCAAATTCAAATCTAAATTTTTTTTCAAATCTGCCCAGTAATTCCTTTAATGTTTATACACATTTTCAGGGAAGAGTGTGTACTTCCATGGTATCAACATCTTTAAATACTTTCTTTGCTGAACTTAGTTCAAGGTGAAAAAACATGGGAGGCACAAACATTAAAGGCACTCAAGAACTTTTGAAGTTTAGTCTGTATGAAGAATTCATGATCTTTTTTTTTTTAATTTATTATTGTTTGTTTTATTAGATGTGAATGATAGTGTGTGGAGAGTGGTGTTCTGTATATTAAGATTTGATTTGGGCAGCATCTGTGAAGAAGGATAAGATAACAATGAAGCTGTGTTCTGATTAATTGCTGTGTGAGTCCTAGGGACTGCAAGACAATGAGTGACTTTCTGAAAAATTGAGTTCAGATAGACATGACAGGAGATTGGCAAGAAATCATAATCCAGTGTATGATATTTGTTTTTATATATTTAAGTGCTAGATATCTTAATCAGAGTTGTTCTTTTTATTATTCAAGTTCTTTTCTGACCAATGTTTTGTGGGTGTTTGTTGCCAAATTACTTCTCTTTACTATAAAAAATGCCTGCCTGAGGAAATCATTGTTGGTGTCTGTGGTCCTCACTTGCCTTGTATTTATCAGCTGGTATTATTTTATGTTATTGCTTAGTGCTTTAAATAAAATGCTTTAAAGAAACCTGTAATAGAATTCACTTAATGTGTTGTTTTGTTTTGTAGGAATCCACAATCATTCCAGGTGACAGTCATCTCTTTCCAGATACTGACTGGCTCATAGGAAACCATTCAGATGAATTAACACCATGGATACCTGTAATTGCAGCTAGGTATTTTTGCAGAAGGAGGAGAGGGGGGTGGAAGGAATTAAAAAAACAAACAAGCAAAAAAGCACAAACAACCCCCACATAATTACCTATGGGGGCTTGGTGAAAACTGTCACTTTTGCTGCCACACCTGTTCTTGCAAGACTTGCTATTTTTGATGCAAATTGGTTATTTTTATAAAGTGTTTCTGTGGAGAAGCCTGGTTGCAGTATTTACTTTCTCAGCAGAATTCAGTGCAGCATTTTGCTTTTGAAGTTCAAAACTAGAACTGATTTTTACTCTTTCTATGTGAATCTGTTTTGGTTGGTTTTTTTTTTGTGGTTTTTTTTTGTTTTGGTTTGGTTTTTTGTTTTTTTT
>VZRZ01007938.1:1064191-1103877 GCA_013398175.1 Climacteris rufus
TTTTTTTTTTTTTTTTTTTGGTTTTGGGTCTTTTTTTTGGTAAATAAAAGCTTGTGGTTTTGCCTTCTCTTGAACTGTTGCACCTTTTACAACCAGCAGCAGCATAATTTACTATCTAGAGATTTACTTCTGCAAACCAAATTGTCAAAATAGCTTGCTACAGCAAATACTTAGTGAAATAGTGTTTTTGATTAAACTAATAGATCTCCTGAAAGAGAAAGTTATAGGTATTATTGCATGAAGCTCTGTCGCTTAATAAAAATTTCCATTATTGCTTTTATCTGATAGGTGATATGTTAAATTTTTGTGTTTTCTGAAGTAACTTATTATTCAGCAGTTTTTTATCCTTCTTGTAGGTCTTCCTATTCATGTTGCTACTTCGTACTGCCATGTTGCTTCTTTGATTTCCATGGAAAATACAGCCGAAGACAAAGCAGGAAAACTCAGTATAGAGAATATCTTGATTATGTGGCCCAAGTGGGAGTTGTATGTGGCTTTCATGTGGAAGAAGATTGCCTTAGAATTCCATCAACAAAAAGGGTAATTTTGGCCTGTGTAGGGCTTTTATATTGTTTTCAAGTCTGCTCTTTTGCACTTTGCTGTTTTTCACATCCAGTGAAATTAAAAGTGAAATATTCTCAGAGTAGGAAGAGGTGTCCAGCTTTAACTCTAAATAATCTGAGGGTCAAGAACATTATTTTTTCTCTGTGATTGTATAGCATGATGGAATATGATTTGTTTACTGGATTTCTTCTGGAGTATTTGCCCCAGATAAAAAACCTCAGATGTTAATGAGCATTGAATTTGTATTGGATTTTCCTGTAGGTCCTGTAGATGTCTGCATAAATGTGGAGGTTGTGGGGCTGGGTGTATGTATGGGATTCTGTGTAAATAGTGGTTTACCTGTTTCTACTAAAATAGGTCAGCCTTATTGGAAGAAGTAGGACTTATCCATCTGCAGAACATGCTCTGATGGACAAGCAGATAACACAGTTTATTAATGGTCGTCAGACCTGTGCTGTGGGCATGAGTGACAGAGGAGCTGGATTTCATCATAAGCATCGCTGTGATGGTCTGTGCAAAGAAGCAGGCTCAGAGCTTCCTGAAGATGAGACTACAGCTGGTACAATTTGGATGCCTGGATTTCAACCCAGAGAAAAAGTAGAACAAATCAAAAACTGTACTTCCCTCCCTCGGGATTTTGTAGATGATGTGGTTCTCAGTGTGGCAAACTTGCTGTTAAATGCAGCCCCCCACAAATCATATTCTAATATGCAGGATGGATATATGAATACCTGGAATCAAGGAGGTGAGGGTATCTTTCTTTTACACTATCTTTGACTGGTCTTTGGACATGTCTTTTCATCCAGGAGCCGTTCTGGCAATTTTCCAACAAATGTACATGTTTTTAAATTTAGTAAGTGAATAGATTTTTAGAAAATATTGAGAACATACAGTAGCAATCAAAGGTGCTTTTTTTTCCCACTGTGTTTTATTGCACATAGAAAAATATTTTGAAATTGGTGTGAGGGTTTTTCTGGTTTACACTTAAATACTATTATAGAATCAATTTTTATTAAAACAAACCAAACTAAACCCCCAACTCTACAACACTCTACCCTATTAATATTATGGTTTTCAATATTATGGGTTTGGATATTCACATGGTAATTAGCTATAATTCTGTAAGAAGTGCTTTGAAATGCCATTAGGTTACAACATGATTAGGAATTTTTATCTTACTCTTAGGAACAAAAACATGTAAGTTGCTGTTATTTTTGTAAGCCCTCAGTTACTTCTCACTACTACGATCTTTCCATTTTCCTCTATTTGTTTTTATTATTTACTTACTGTAGTCTGTCATATTATTGTTTGAGTCAGTTTCCCTTCTAACTACATGCTTACAAACAGTGCTTGTTGCAGTGAGGGTTACATGCTACTGTAAAAGAAGCAGAGCAAATAAAAAGTGTGTCTTACTGTGGAAATTCTGACCTGAGTCCTGTAAAATGAAAGGTGCTATTTTACAGACAATATACACATAAAATATATATCTCATGAATTATGCTGTGAAGAAAAAATTGCTGTAGTACTGGTAGATAATTCAGACATTCTGCTCATAATCATTACCTTACATAGAAGTTTAGATATATAGGTTTTTAATATCCGTACCATTTTTTATTGCAGAAAGCCTTTCCTTGAAAGAAGTGGCAGAACACTTAAATAAAGAGACTTTAAAAAAGCTGAAGAGTGAATATGGAGGCCTGCAGACACTACTCAAGAACAATCATCAAGTATTTGAAGGTAAAGGAGTTTATGGTTTTGTTTTGTTTTTCCTTAATCATTTATTTTATCTCCTCTATAGGCGGGTAAAATTAATTGAAAAGTTACTATGGTGCTGGGTTTTTAACTGCTTTCTGTATCTTTGTGGAAAGCTGAATATTCTTTATGTGCCCATTGCTCCAAGATATCATTACAAAAACTCTTACAAATGAGTTGATAAGACATCTATCAGCAAAGTGTTCTACACTGACAGTATCTGAAAAGACAACTCTTTAGTTCAAGCGGCTAATTTGATGCCATTCTTTGACTTTTATTTTTCCTATGTGGTATTGATGGTTTTAAGGCTGTCAAATACAGAACATGTTTACTAAAGCATTTAACTGTGGCTTGGTCTGAGCTTACCAAGCCCCAAACTGCAAATGCTCGCATGAAACAAAACTAGCCCCCATAAGAACCTGTAGTTGTGAGGCTTGATGTGTTTATGTAGCTTGTGGTAGTATGGCAGAAAGAACTCAGTAGCAAGCCTCTGTGGCTGGCTGGGTTTGTTGATAGGAGTATTTTGGGTTTTGGTTTTTTTTCCCCTGTTGTAATGTGTGGTGACAGTGTGTTTTGAGTAATTGTTTTGTGATTTGGTTTTACTTTTGGTCAGTATGAAGTTTTCCAAAAGTAAAATGCACCTTTGCAGTAGTACGAGATGTTCAAGGTTTCCTCAGTGTTAAAGCTGCTTCACATTTCAACGTGTGTTCTGTCCTAACAGTTCTATGACTCCTGTAAAATACTGATCAATTAATCCATGGCAAGTAATCTTGAGTATGCAACCCATTTGCTGCCAGTGGTTAACTTAACCAAGTTTAGCATCCACTAAGGATTTCTGGACATTTGGCCATTACAAAATGTGAATCCATTCTAAAATCCTTTTAAATTACCATCCTTTAAAAAGACTTGGTCACACTGTGTTTATTATGTGTCTGAATTTGGTTCCCTATCCTCAGGAATAGATGGAATGGATTTTACACCTGTTAAATTGTAAATGGAATGAGCATTTTAAATTGGCAGGGAGGTCCTGTGCACATTACTTTGGAAGAAAGACTAGGATTAAGGCCAGACTTTTCTCAGTAATTTACATCCCAAGCTACAAGTGTGTGATACAAGTGTGATTAAAGTAGAATATGAAGATAGAGCATGGCAACTTAAAAGTGGCAGATTCTTTCCTCTTCGTTTTCACTGTTGTTTTTCATCTATTTTTTCCTTCATCTCTTGCTAACTTCCTTTTATCTATTTTGTTTACTCATTTAAGCAGTTGACAGAGGTTCATAAGTGTGTGCATGTGCAGTTTATGGTCCTAACACAGCAAATGAATTTAAAAAAACCCAAAGTGCTGAAACTTTATTAACCAATGGTAATTCACTGTTGGTTCATATGAATGGTTAGATTTGTCATCTCATCAGTGCAGAGTGTTTTTGACTCAGTCAGCTGTGAAAGTACTAGAAGATATTTGCTGATAATCACATTTTAAATGTGGAGTCATAAAGTTATGAACATGGGAAGAATTACTGTTCTTGAAGTAGAAACTTCTTTTTTCAGGACTTGCAATCTGAATTCAGATGATTTTAGTCTAAATGATCCCAACTGCTATATTTAAAATTAACTAACAAATGTCTACAGAGATGATGCAAAGGTGCCTCAAACTACTCAGCATCACAGTAAAACGTCTCAGGGAGGTGAATCAAATGTTCTTTATACTGTGTTTGCATTGTCTTAGTTTCTTGTGTACTTTTATCTATTTCTGTACAAATGGCTCATCTGGTTTAGCCTGAGTAATCCATTTGTAGAATATGCTTTTTATTCACAGAATGTCCATGCATTTTTTTCCGTTATAATTACCATGGCTGTCTATTAACAGCTGCATTTTTGTTTGTTTTAAAATCTTAGTTCTACATGGGAGAGTTCATATTCGTGACTGGAGAAAAGAGAAACCACCAAGTAAAACTAAACCTGAAGTGAAACGGCGCCTTTCAGCTGAAGCATTTAAAACACGCCTCTGTTGGTTTTTCATTCATCATCCTGATGGTTGTTCTTTACCTGCTGAATCTTGCCCATATGCTCATGGGACTGAGGAGCTAAGGCACTCTCAGATAATTAAAAAGAAAAAGCATATACAGTAATAAAATGTTGCCACTTCTGTTTGTTTGTTTACATAACTGACTCTACGAATTGACTTTGGGACTGCCTAGTGCATAAAGATCTGTACAATATGGAGGGATTTTCCTCATTTCTATTAATCTTATTTTGCAGTTGGTTTATAAACTCTCCTGTATTTCTAATTCTTTATTTTTTTATTAACAGGGAAAAGGTATAATAAAGTGCGTATATACTTTTGGATTTGTCATGTCTTGTCTAGCATGTGATTGCATAAGTCGAAAAGTTTAAAAACTTAATTTCCTGGGAAACTCCTCATGATCCTCAATCAGATCAAAAGTATATGATGCAGCATTTTCAAGCCCTGAAAATTAGCTGTTTTGTTCCATGTTTTCAGTGAGTATTAAGGAAACTTCCCTGTCCAACCATCCAGGAGCCGTTCTGGCAATCACACCTACACCACCTGAGTGGGACTGAAGCCCCTTCACAGTGGGCAGATCCAGTGAGCCCACGGGTGCCCTCTTGACTCCCTACATTCCCCATGCTCACACAGTCAGACAAAGTTTCTTTGCTGCCCGACCCCAGCATTCCCATAGCACACTCTCAGATGTCTCAAGCCTTAAAATAATTTGAACTCAGTGCAATAACAAAGTAACAGCTCCAGCTGCTGCCTCCGAGGAGGGACATCGAACAAAGGGACCCCTGGGCTTTTATACCCTCACAGGCTCAGCCGTCCGAAGTCTGGGTGTCCTCAGCTCCTGCCCTGTGGTGCCACAGATGCCCTTTGTTTTGCAAAGTGTGACATTTCACAGCCTCCTGCCTGGAGCTTCTGACATCCACAGCTCACCCTGCAGTTCACACTGCAGCTGCTCACCGAGCTACCTGCACTGATTGTGTCTCCCCTGATAATTCACCTTGAGGTTGGATGTGTTTGACTTTAAAAGGGTTATTTCCTGAGTTTGCCTGTGCAGCTTCTCAGATGGGCTTGGAGGAAGCCAGGGTTAAGAAGCTGGATAAAGGTTGGTTTTGGGTTTTTTCTTCCTTTTTTCCAATAAAAGGGGAATGAAATATGTGCTTGACTCATTGAAGTTGCAAGTATACACATGATAAGACCAGTGAATTAATTTTAAAACTAAATTTTTATTATTTGTGCAATGCTATAACTAGAATAGCTGTTACTGTAGCATACAGCCTCCTCTATCCAACCTTTGTTTCTGAGCTCACCAGCATGCAGCTCTGTCACAGATATGTGATGTCTGTTCCCCTCCACCTGTGGCATCACTGCAGGTGGTGGGCCAGCCAACAATTCCCCTGTAATTACAGAAACTTCCCTGTTGTCTGGAGAAGGGGTAAGAGAACATTTTTGTATCCAACCTTATATAATTCTGCATTTAAATTTGAAGGTAACTGCTGAAGGCATAAAATGACTCTATTTTATGTAAATTCTGTATCTTGTTGCTTCCTCTGTGATCCACAGCCTTAAAATAGCATTGATACAATATACAGCTTTGGCAGTGGATGAAATTCTATACAGAATAAGAATCAGCTTTGCTCTTGAAAAAGATTTTGATCCACAAGGAATTCAATTGCACTGTCATTATAATTCTTAGCTTTTTGCCATCACTACCCATTAGTTAATTTAGCTTTATTTGAAGTTTATTTTATAGAGGCTAAATGCTTGCTGTGTAGATATCTCATGAGAATGAGAGTATAAAGAGAAGTTAGGTGTCAGACTGCAATCAGAAATTCTGGGATTTAGAGACTTTGTCTTTCCTTCTGTAGATGAGCCACAGTTTCATTAAGGCTATAGAAGTGTTCTAAATTAAATAACAAAGAAATCTGTTTGCCTTCTCCCTTAAACATCAGAAAAAGACTGTATTTGTTTGCTCATAAGATCCCTAAAGCTGACAACAAATTGCAAGACTATATTGTTATTTGTGGAATATATATCTATAGTCTCAGAACAGTTAATTTTTTTGATATATCTCAAACCAGAAGATTTTCTCTGTATGTATCATTTGGATTGTCTGTTTATGATATTACTGTTAGTACTTCAATTATTAGCCCAGTTTCAGAGCAATTTCTTGAGGAAGTCTTACAGCTTGATGACAGTAAATACAGGTTTCTAGGTATGCTTTGTAATAAAATTAGGCTGCTTCTTATGGGTTTTAGGGCTTGTTTGTTCAGATTTAAAGTTTTAAATGATAGTTTGAACAGTTTGTCCTTGTTGAACTTCTTCTCAAGCCTGGTAAGGTACATCCCCCTTAGCGCTTTATCTTTGAAGATCTTACCATGTTTTTATGGGCTGGAATCTGGCTTTATTTATATAAAGCAGGCGAGAGTGAGCAATCAATAGCTTTCCTTAGGACATAGTAATGGTAAATATTTGAGAATCAATGGAAATGAAACATAAAGTCTGTAACAGTCCTACCAAGTGACAGCTAAAACAAATACTGATTCAGGTGACCACTAAAATGTCTAAACATTTGGCATCAAATGATTTCAGACATTATATTTTGTTATTGCTGGTAACTAACTTCTGTTTGTATCATTGAAAGTATATTTTCATTAAAAAATTGCAATTACTTGGGAATTCACACAGTGTGTAATACTGACATGTTACCACAAGGAATAGTGTTCACAGTCAACATTTTCTGCTGTTGTGCTGGAACTGTGAGTAGCATCTTACTATTTTTCTCTGAGATGTTGGCACATTCCTCTTGTGGGAGGCTGGTGCAGCAGCACTGTGTATCCATGGCAGTGGCTTCATGACTGGGCTTTGCATGCTCTGAGCAGATTTCAGTGAACCTGAGTGTACACATTAGTGCTCATTTCCCATCTCATAAACACTGCTTTAAGCCAGTTCTAACCAGGTGTTGTTACAATACTACTAGATGAAAACTGCTTAGCAATTGCAACCCAGCTCCTCTCTTCCCTCTGCAATTTTATTTCTAAATGGGTGAGTGTAGTTCAAGTTTCCTTTGTGGCAGGAGCATCACAGCAAATTTTTGTTCAGAGTTCAATGGATCCATCTGCATTAATTTCTCTGTGAGCCACCCTGTCCTTGGCTCACAGCTGTGTCTCCAGCCTTTCCCAGGTATGTGGTGCTGGGGATGGATGCCCAGGGAGCAAACCTTGGCTGCTGAAGCTGAATGCACCTGCTGTGCTGTGAGAACACCCTCGTTCAAGCTGCCAGTCAGCTTTGTTGTCTGACAGCTGGCCAGACACTGCACACAAAATCCAAACAGTCTTCTCCTGGAAAGCCTGCCCTGAATTTTGAATACTTCAGTATTTGGTTTGCTGTAGTAGCAGTAAGGAAAGTGCCTTCACTGCTAATTTATATTATGAGTGAAGTGTACACAGAGATACAACCACTGTGAAATTAGAGTATTTTGTTTTGCTTTGCCTTTTTGTTTTGCTTTGCCTTTTTGTTTTGCATTAGTAGTTTTTAATGCAGTGTAAAAACATGGAGCTGGGAGAGGAAGGGAAAATTGCTTACCCTTTTTTCAGGTACAAAATATTGAGAGAGTGGAGATTTTGCAAGTTGCTGTCCTTTGCCAGTCCATCATGCTTTTTTCATTTCCTTTGAATGTGTAGCCTTCCGGGGCANGGGGCAATACTTTTACTTTCCACCACCATGGTATACTGCCGCAATTTTGGCCAAAGCTTTTGGCCGCTGCCACGTCACATCTTCTTTCTGTGAGTTCTTTTAACAGACACTTGAGATAAGACACAGTAGAAATACTCCAGAGTTTCTTCGGTCTCAAAATGTTTATTAAGTGTTATCTATAACTTGGCGGCACAGAAAGTGCTTTGTCAATTACAAAGTTCAAAGTGGGGGCGAGCACTTCTCGTCCAGCTTATTTATACACTAGACTGTCCAATTAGGGAGATGTTGCATAGGATATTTTCAATAAAAACCCAATAATCAGTTTTTCTTATCCTGCATTGTGGAACTTCAGAACCAATGGCAGAAAACACAAGTTTTTGGAGAAGAAAGGGAAAGTAGCAAAGGTAAAAAAGGAAGTTATAAAACAACACCTAAACCCCCCATTTTGGACACTATTTTTACAATATTTCATAAACCAAAATGTCTACACTTCTACCTAATTCACCTAGTGAAACAACCTCAACTATACCGCATTAATTTCAAAGTTATCACGCTACAGGGGAAGTCTTTTCCAGGGTTTAAGATTAAATGAGGTGTATTTTTGGGGATCAAAACTTGTTAAAGCAGAAACTGAAATTCTGAGAATTCAGGGTTGCAACAGTATACCTTCACTGGCCTGTGGTGCATTGTGAGGAAATTCATCCAGTACAGACATTGCTATCCTTATCCCTGTTATGCTGTGGAATAGTATAGACATAATAATTTTAGGTTCGGTTTGGAGTTTTTTTTGCTTATTTGTTTGGGATTTATTTTTTTGTTTTGTTTCCTTTTTATTTAGTGTTTGTTTTGGCAGATTATCTCAGAGACTTTAAATAGTGAACACATCACCTGTTAGCTATGATCTGATAGTGCTGTGAACATAAATACTGAGTTTAGCCCAGCAGAGATATTCTTTCTTTTATTTGGAATCTAAGCAGATAGGGAATTCTTTCAAGTGAGATAAATCTTCTCTTTCCTGAAAAGCTTTAATGATCAGTTGTTTCACACTTTTTTTCATGGCCATTTTACTGGGATGTCTTATCAGATTTTAATCTCAATTTTAACAGTATAAAACTAGGAGAACAATACTATTAGTGGCCCGTGAAAGTACCTCGGCATGAGGACAGAATCACTTGCGCTGGGTATTTTCCTGTTACAGGGTGTGCTGGTGCTGTGCTGCTCTCCACCATGGCCAGCAGGTGGGGAAAGGACCAAGGCAGCAGAGACAGCGCAGCTGCTGCTGCGAATCCCCGAGTTCAGCGGCTCCAGGGGCCGCTCCTCTCGCTGGAGAAGTTGGGCTGGTTGGCTGTTCTTCATCTCTTCTTAGATGTGCTACACAATTGTGTCTTCAATCTTTCAGGGTCTTCCGTTATTTCTCCCTTTAAAAGATGACCTGCATTTACTTCTCTCTAGGACCTTCCTTCTGTATAAATATGAGTATCTGAAGTATTTTACCAAGTGAAGTAACTGAAGTATGCTACAAGTGGTGTTATTTTGATAATTGCCCTAACTAGCTGAAAGATACTAGATTATTTGAAGTCATTTTTCGGCAAGCTGAAATGAAACTTATTATTAAGAAGTTAGGTATTTAATGTTGGCCTTTTTTTTTTTTTTTTTTCCTCTGAAACATTGCTGTACTTTTAAAAATGCCTTTGGTGTTCTAGGTGTCGCAGTATCGCTGGCTCTGGGGGCCTGCTCAGCAATATACTGGGAGTGACCCTGGTATAGTGGGGGCTGCAGCTTGCAGTGACCCCAGACACAGGGTTTCCTCCTGCAGCTCTTTTAGTGCCGGCTCCTCTGGAGGCAAGAGAGCCCCAAGCTGGTGTTGTAGGCACAGGTGAGAATGAAGGCTCGAGAGAAGGGCCTTGGTGTGAAGTCCAGCTCTTTTATTCCCGGGGGAAGCAGCAGGGAAGGCAGGAGAGGGTCCAGGGATCCTGGAGAGGTGGCATGAGGATTGGGAACAGCTGAATGCAGGCAGGGACCAAAGGCAAAGCAGTGGGATACACAGGGATATCTATAGGGATACAAGCAGTGGAAAGTAACCAATAGGGGTACAAAGATTTGCATGTAACCAATGGCTAACCAAACTGAAAAGAAATTTCCAGAACTTAACCTTATAGAGAACATGAAATCATATACTAACTAACCAATGAACTGTAACATGTAAAATAACAAAGAAAAGGATGCTGGGGGTGATCCAAAAGCTCACCCTAACCAGGAGCGTGGCTCAGACAGTGGCAGGCTCAGGCTGGTTCCACCAGTCTCAAGCCACTGGGGCTGTAGCTGTTGCTATGAATGCTGCCACATTGCAGTAGATGGGAAAAGAATGGTGCTTTTTTTCAACTCTCTTCTTCTGGTGAGTTTCTAAAACCAGAATTGTCCTGATACCTCCTGATAAATAGAGAGCTCTGAAAATATTTTTAAAGGCTTCTTGGAATCTCTGCAACTGTAGTGGCCAAAAGAACAAATCACAAAAACACATCACAGAGCTACAAATTTGTGTCTCCAGGGGTCCCTATGTAGAGAAGTGTCTTTATTGTACAGTTAAGTGCCTTTGTGAGCTCTTTCTTTTTTTTCTTTCTTTTTTTTTTTTTTTTCCCTTTCTTATGTCAAGTCTTGGAGGTAAAATGGTCATTGCAATAGGAAAATGTGTTTTAAAGATATTTATGAGCTTCATGCCATCAAAAGAGTACTATAAAACTAAATGAGTAACTAACTCCAAATGTCTCAGTAAAAATAGTAGATGTGCCGGTTTGCTTATGGATGTTCAGCAAGAAAGGGTGATCAGCACAGCCAGTTACCTTCCTAAAGTGTGTCTCAGGCATGTAATTACTTGTAGCTCCAGTTACTGAATAAAAGATCTTGTCATCTTTCTTGCTTTTTGCCACCAAATATTTAACATCAATTTGCATCTGGCACAGGGCTGGCAAAGCTGATTTGCGTGGTGTCTCAGACACTGAAGCATTCTCTCTGTTCAAACATCAATGCTTTCCTCAGAAAATATTTATTCTTTGGATTGAGGGAGGTCCTTCAGTTTGTACTACCATGATTTGTTTATTTCTTAGATGATACTGTGTCATGTTGTAATGCTGCTAAGGCTTTGGAAAGGTCCATAAAGAATCTCAGAAGCAGTAGTGTGATGGTGAAAGTGAAAGAAAATGGGTGTGTTTATGCTGGCTACCCTAAGAACATCCAGCCAAGCCCTAGCAGCCCGTCTCCTGGGCAAATGGGGAAGGAACTTCCATGGACAGCAATTTAGCAAAAGTGACTTCTGGGTAGAGAGATTCTAACTTTACTAATAGGAAGAAACACTTTAAGCTGGTATAAATGGCACTTGATAGGCATGAAAGAAAGTGCTGATCTATGACATCACTGTCAACCTGGAGCCAGATCCACAGGGCTATACTTCAGTAAATCACAGCTGGACTCTGCCACCTTGATCACAGGGCAGAGGTCTGCAGCTGGACAGGAATCCTCATCACTCCCATGGCTCATTTATTTACAACCAGATTCTGGTCTTACGGAAAAAAGGGAAATTAACCTCTTTTCTCCTCTGTTCCAGAGAAAGGACCCTGCAAAGACAATGAGTTATTTTTTGTTAACTTCTTTGATGTAGGAGATCAAGCCTTGATGCAGGTTCGGGTTCTTTTGAACACCTTTGCTGCCGTTACTCATCTATCACAGGACTCCATCTCTATACTTAGTAGATTATGCGCTTAATTTTGGAAAATCCGGATGCATTTTGTAATTTTGTCAACAGGTAATCAGCTTTGACAGCAAATACTATTCTTAAATATATGCCCTAGTGGGAAAATGTGTGTTTCCTCCACAAATGATGATTGCCAGAGTTTAATCAGTGGTGGATTCTGTTGAATAGGGCACTGATGTTTCTGGTGAAAGAAACAGGTTATGCCCCAGCTACTTCTTTGAAGTACTTTGCTCTCTGAATCATTATCAGACCTTCTGTAGGGTCAGAAGTTTGCTGCTCGTTGCACAGCAACTAATTTCTGCCAAGCACTGTGACATTTTACAGATAGCAATGTCTACATCTGTGGAGAGTAAAATGGTGAAGCAGCTGTATGTTCTTGACAGAGAAACCTATAGGTTGTTTTTCCTTGTCCAAGTGGGTGTTGAAGAGAAATAGAAGGTAAGATAAATCCCAGTAGGTGAGCACAGCCAATGTTTTTTAGAGACAATGAAAATCTGGATAGCACTTGCATTCCTTGGATCTTTCTGAAAGAAATAATTGCTTCCTACATTGCACAGCTTATGTCCACAACATGTGTGGCTGCTGGCTGTCTGACACTGAATATAGACAGTACCTTTTGTTACAGATTATGTCAACCATTTCTGCATTTTCTCTGAACAAGTGGAAGGTGTTTGGGCAGAGATGAGATCTGTGTGTGCTCAGTTCTTTTTGAGCCTTTTTTTTAGCATAAGTCAAGCATCTTTGAACAATTGTCCTTTGACTCATTAGCTGTCAAAAGGAAATGTAGTTGGGAGGCATAAAACTGTTTCTTTCAGAAAAGGGGTGTTGCTGCAACGTAATCTTCCTCTATATGGAAGCATATTTCACATGAATCCAGGTTTATACATAAGCAAGCACTGACACATTGCATGACATATTCACCTTGAACATTGTGTGCAGTTCTGGTCACCACAATATAAGAAAGACCTAAAGCTATTAGAGACTGTCCAAAGGAGGGCTGGACACACACATGCTGCACATGCAGCACAAACGTGCTGGAAGGCCTTGAAGGGAAGCCCTATGAGCAGCAGCTGAGGGCACTTGGTCTGTTCAGCCTGGAGGAGACTGAGGGGAGACCTCACTGCAGTTACAGCTTCCTCGTGAGGGGAAGAGGAGGGACTGGCACTGATGTCTGCTCTGTGATGACAGTGACAGGACCCAAGGGAATCGCCTGAGATTGTATCAGGGTAGGTTTAGGTTGGATATTAGACACAGGTTCTTCACCCAGGGGTTGTTTGGGCACTGGAAGAGGCTCCCCGGGGCACTGGTGACAGCACCAAGCCTGACAGAGCCCAAGGAGTTTTTGGACAATGCTCTCAGGCACAGGGTGTGATTCTGGGGATGGTGCTGTGCAGGGCCAGGAATTGGACTCGATGGTCCCTGTGAGTCCCTTCCAACTGAGGTTATTGTGTGATTCTGTGACATCTATAATAAGACAGGAAATATATAAAGAATAATTCAGTTGTGTAAACATGACGTGCTGTGCTGGTTTCAGCTGGGGTAGAGTTAATTTTTAATTTAATTGGAAAAGACATCTGAGATCATCCAGTCCAACCATGTTAGACAATAAAACATATTATTATAGTAGTAGGTTTATAATGCAAATGAAGTGGTATGTATATTATGAAAGAAGAAACTAAATCTTAAAATCTTTGGGTTTGAGCTTTGGTATAGCAAGTCCTAAGGTGGCTGTTGTGCTACTTGTTACATTCCTTAAATGAAATTATTTTGATGCAGAACTGAGTTTGGAGCTAAAAAAGACAGTCCCTGACTGGCAGGAGGCAGTTCCTGGAGGAAAAATGAAAGGGAGAGACACAATTATAATTCAAAATTGTCTTGATTAATTGCATAAGTGATTTGAAATCAGCGAGATGAAATTTAGTAAATTCAGGTGCTAAATACATGGGGGGAGATGTGTGTTTGTAGACAGGGAGGGAGCATTAAAAATACAACATGTGGAGTTACTGACTGGGTGATGATCTTATAATGGATGACAAACTGAATAAGAATCTGCAAAAGAGGGATAAATCTAATTCTGGGATTTATGAACAACAAGATGAGGCATAGGAAGCAGGAGGTGAGGCCGTAGGTGAAGTAGGAGGTCTGGTTTTGTACATCATGATTTAAAAAAGAAGGCTGCAGGAGATCCATAAAAATTATTAGATATTTAAAGACCAAAGGGCATGATCTTCAGGTGATATAAATCACTTCAGGCTCAAAAACTCCCAAAGAACTGAGCTGATTCACACCAACTGAGGAGCTGATTAAATGACTTATTTTTTAAATTTTCTTTCTAATCTAACCTTAACAGTAGCAATTTACATTAAGTTCTCAGTGACATCAGATTTCCCCCGGGGCTTACAGGAAAGAATTATTTGAGTGTCATAATTTAACTCTCTCTCTCTCTTCTTTCATTTTTATTTTAAACTCTGCTATACCTTTTTTTGAAGTTTCTATTTTAGCATTATTTAAAAATGAACACCGTTAAAATGGAAAAGGGAAGTACTTTTTAAATACAAGGCACAATTAACCTCTGAACCCTATTGTCTCTTGATATCATTGCTGCCAGAAGCTTAATAGGATCAAAAAAAGTGTAAGAGATAATGAGAAAATCTCCTGATGTATCAGAGGAGCTTAAAATAAAAAAGACTTTAGGGAAAAAAAAGGACAAAGAACTACACACTTCTAGACATAAGACAGCCTACATATACCATGGATGGAGGAAGCTGGTTTCTCAAAGTGCATGTTATCCTGTGGTTGCCCTTAGTGGCATTGTCTTTGAAACCTCTCCTGTTACCCCTTGTCAGATGGAGGAAATGGAAGCAGGTGGACTCAGATCTCAATGAGTCTGGCAGTGGTGCTTTTCCTAATTTGAGTTCTGTGCTCCTGCAGCTAACCCCTGTAAAGGTGACTTGAAAGGGCTATTTAAAAAAACAGCAAAGCCAAGTTTCTTTTTTTGGTCTGTGTATTCATGTCTGTCTGCTGAACATGGTCTGTTGTTTCAATATTCTTTATCTACCTATGGGTTTAATTTTCACTGGAGGCTGGATCAGTGCATTGAGGGAGCCTTTCTTCAAGGTATAATCTAGGAAAAGGTGGACAACAATAAAGAAAAGCAACAAAGGAAGAATGCAAAACATTGATTGGGTACTTAGGTACAAAATTATAAATGACAAAGCGCAGCCACAGCTAAAACCAGCAGAGAATATTAAAGATGGTAAGAATAGATTCCAAAAATATGCCAGCTACGGATGGATATTTGGGAAAAGAAGAGTTGGGTAACAGTGGTAGACAGGAGAGAAAACTGAAATTCTCAAGACCTTTTTTTCCTTATTATTCATAGGCAAATTTGCTCCCAGGCTTCTCCATGTACTGCCAGTTTGCCATGAGGAGATGGCAACCAAGAGGGAGGAGCAACAGGTTAGACACTGCTCAGACAGGCTGCTTTTCTACAAATCTGTGAAGGGTGTTTGGGATTCTCCCAGGGGTGTTCGTGTGATGACTAGGAGACTGCTGTCTGTCATTTATCAAAAACTCATGACAGTCAGGGAAACAAGATTGGGAACCACTGCCCTGCATTTGTAATGGCTGACTTTCTCAGCAGAGTTTTGCACTAGTGTGCTTTTGTGATCCTCAGCTGAGCTGATTTAAGACCATGATTAAATTTTTGTAGTTCTTTTTCCCCCCCAAGCCTACGTGTTGCCTTTGGAATTGTTGGTGACTCATTTCTAATAGCCTAATGCTGTTGGAGCTACATTCTAGTGACAAGATATGTGAGCTTCAGTTGATTTCTCTGAACATTTGATAAGTCTAGGAAATGTTATCTTCTGAAGGCAGAGACTGGTTTTTCACTCTTACTGGCTCTTTACAGTGATCCTCCTTAGATCCTTCCTTGGAATAAACAAATTACTGTAAGAATTAAATAGCCCAAAATGGAATGCTAAGAAGGCATTTTACTCCAGCGCTTTTTAACATGCAAGTTGAATATCAGATGTGGGACATTTCTGTTGTAATCTCAGCCTTACGAAAGTAAGAAGTGGTAAACTGAGTTGGGTAATTTGGTTAAATTTATAGATCCTATGCACATTTTAAAACTTTTTGTAACTTCTTTCACACTTTCTTACCCGAAAAGCCTTTCCAAGCCACTTGAACATCATCACAAAATATTTTCACATCATCTTATGACTATTTGAGCAATATGTTCATGCTTCTTCTAAGACGCGTGAAAATCGTGTCTATCAAAACCAGGCTTTTGGCAATTTCATCTTTACCTTTGAGTCTGAACAATATGATTGCAATGATTTATGTTAATAGAAGATCTGGTCTAATCCATCTATTTCTGTTATACACCGACTCGAGTCTGTGTGTCATTTATGCTGTGGTCTGACTGTGGTCTTTCCTTAAAGCTCTTTGGAAATAAATGCCCCAGGCCAGGGAAAAGAGTGGGTTGAGCTGCAGGCGCTCATCTGTTTCAATTTCAAGTGTTACTTTAAAGGTTCAGAGACTTTGTAAATGTCACAGTTTTCTTTTTGTGGTCCTTAACTAAATGGGAAAAATCTTCAGATGACAATGAGCCTCAAGCTGGTTTCCTATTACTTTTGACAGGTTGTTCATTAAGCTATAATAACTTGATAGAACCAAAGGCTGTAAAAGGTCTGTGACTTTCTTCCAAAGATGTTCTCTGTCTTGATTTGAAGGTCTTGGTGCTTAATCACTTTTATAGTTGAAAATTCGTTGCATTTCCAATTTGAATTTTTTCAACTTGTCTCATCTACCACTTCCGGGTTTTCCTGCCATGACTCAGCATCCTCATAGATCTCATCTTGAAAAGGTAGGCAATATGACTTTAATTCTTTCATGTTTGTCTCTTCAGTTTTGTACCATGACTTTCCAAATATGAACAGCAGAACTGGAAGCAGCATTTCCTTTCAGTGCTATGAAAAAATACACTGAAGTTACTCTTACTTTCCCAAGTTCATATACTGAAGGAACATATTAACCTTCCTTGTGTCTTTATAACCTTGAGACTAATGATAAGATAATCCTGTTTATAATTTTTTTGTCTATTTTAACTCTAGATTCATTTTAAGTCACTGCTTTGCCAATACACCCTCTTCTCTGTAGGCATAACTTGCACTATTCTTTCTGTGTTTAATATGAATGTGATTTTATTAAAATATTTTGTGGGCTTAATTGTTTCATATGCTGAATTACTTCAGACCATTCTATATAATTCTTCCATCTTTGCTCTTTATCATCCTGCCTGTTTTTGGCAGCTGTAATTGTTCAAAGATTGCATTAGTCTTATTTCAGGATCATTTCTGAAAATGTTATATATTCCAAAATCCAGTCCCAACCCTCAGGGATCATATTAAAATTATTTGAGTTCCATGGTGTTTTCCCTTTCATGACTATTTCTAGAGGTTCGTGGGCCACTTTTCAATTCACTTATTATATGCTTTATTAATAAAGTACAGTGTTAATTTTTAGATCAGATCATCATATGGTTATGCATAAGTCAAATGCCTTGTAAAAGTCTAAATATATCCTAACAGAGTCTTTTGTCAAAGAAAATTTTGACCTCAACATATTATTAAATAAGATTGAGTCAATAAGATCTGCTTTCTGTAAAATCTTCATGCTTGGCTGTAATTGTACTCTAGCACTTATATTTTAATTGATAAGCTCATAGAGTACTTAATTGAGAATTTGCACGTTAGATTAATTGGCTTGTAGTCATGCTGACTTTTGTTTGCCTTTCTTGAAGGTATGGGCACCAATTAGTAATCTTATAAGTTTGTTAAAAATATACAACAGAGGCAGTTATCTCATCAGGTAGTTGTAGCCTTTCATTGACATGTAAGAAAAATTCTGAGCATGTCATTAAAATATTTTATCATTGAAAAAGGCCAATCTGGAGAAATTATTTTTGTCATGAGACCTTTTCTATTTTAATACTGTTTTCAATGAGAGAAAAATGTAAGAAAACACTATTAATTAATAGTCAATGTGTAGCTTTATATAAGCTTAACCAAAGCATCTCTTCCTCTAAATGAAGTCCTTTGTCTTGTGTAAATCAAGAAAATTAATTATAGTTTGCACCAAATCACTTGTTAAAGCATGATGAAAAAACATGAAGGAGGAAGGTTATATAATTGTTGGTTTTGTCCACATTTTCATGCCCCTTAGAAGTCAAATCAACCTGCATATGATTGAAATTCAGAGCATGGGTCCTTGGTTCAAGGACAGACAGAGCATTTGGTAAGAGTGGCAACCTCGACTTGGTATTGGCAGAAAATAAAGCTGAATCTACTTTAACCAGAAAGGGACAGGGAAATCCAACAGCTGATGGCTGAGAAGTAAGAGGCAGAAGGGAGAAATCATCAGAGGTGGCTGAGAGGCAGCCTGGAACTGAGGGGAAATGCACAATCCCCAGACACAGCCTTCTAGCTGCAGCTTTCACAGAGGTGAAGGAATTACCTAAAACGAGATTTTGTGCTTTATCAAGAAAAAAGGAGTACCAAAGGGAAATCCTTAAACAAAAACGAGAAGAGGCAAAGGAAGAGCATGGCAGAGGCATACATTGGGAAGACAAACCCAGAGCTCCTGCAGAGCTGGAAAGGGAAAATGACACTTTGGGTAGAGTATGAAACCACAGGCTTCATTTTGTGGTAACACTAAATTAATCTGGCTAAAACTCTTAGTGGAAGATTCCCAGCTGGAAGAGAAACAACCATAATCGTGTCACCTGTGTTCACTAGAACTGGAAGAAAGCTCTGATGATGCAGGCTGTGCACTTTGAATTCCAGGCTATGGGTGTGTGTATGTAGCTGGCACACTGGCATCAGGAGATGGCGTTCTCCAAGACAGACAGCCCATAGCAGCCTGATCCTAAGAAGAACCCAGAGCAGAGAAGAAGGAACGATCAAACTCAGTGCTATGTAATACCACTGTACATTTTACTTTATCTTCTGTGTTTCTCTGTGTTCCAGGAGCAAGCAGACATATTTCTGTATGCAAATAGTTTATTTTCTCACTAGTGATGGAGGACCAAGGTTTTTGAAGCATGTTGACACTTAATTCCCTAATAAATTGAGGGGCTTATGAAGGGATTTGACTAGATGCCTTTAAAATCTCTTCTTTCAAATAAAATTATCTGATGCCTGTTTCTGTTTACTTCAGCAAACCATGACTTGGGCCTAAGTTTACTTCCTTGGTAATCTGTTTTATCAATTTCAACATGTATGACTTGTATTAAAAAAGCAAATCACAAGAACAGTGTTTCATTCCTTTCAATGCTTGAGGTAATTGATGACTGGTAACAGCACTGTTTTGAACTGCTGTGTACCTACTCCTCCTCCAAAGAAAAGGATCTATGTCAACTCTGCAAAGTGGCTAGGACAACATGAGGGAACTTCTGAATGCTTTTCCTCGAGGACCAGCACCTTTCTTGCAGCTACATTAATTACATTGCTCTATATTTTTTTCAGTTTGGGAGAAAAGGTGCGATTAAGCTGACACTTCTCTAGACAATTGCCATTTTATTTAAAGATGGTATGAAGTTGGGGGTGCATAATCAAACTGAAATGGAGACCCTTGCTACACTGTCTTATCAATTATACTTTAGATAAAAGATTTTTTCCATCAATGCCCAATATAGGAATTAATGTAGCTTTTGTTTTCAAAGTGATGGGTGAAGTTTTGGCAACCAAAGCTTGGTTTTAAACAGAGCATGAGTATCAGAAATAGAGTTACCTAGATTTGGATGCTTGTGCAGAGAAATGTAGGACAAGATCCTACTACTAGGCATGCCTGTAAATGTTCTTTGAACTTCTCCCATTGTAAAGTACCAGTTCATCGCAACCATGACAAATTCTTCAAGAACAACATTGTTCTTCTTGAGAAATACATACACTTTATCATGATTTATTAAAATATTCTGTTTAGCTCATATGCACCTGCTTACTCTCTTTATGGAGCAACATGGTGAAGAAGCAATCTTCAGGACTGTTATGACAGTAGGAGGGTACCTTAATTTATTGCTGGGCTAGGCTGGCAAACATCTCCCTCTTCCCAGGAAGCAAGAGGAAAGCAGGGAAGGACGTGCATTTAGATGTTTCAAGAGCTAATCTTCTAAAACTTGAAGTATTAACGCAATTAACCTCACTTCTGTCTTGTTTAATCATAATTGAAATAACTGTGAAATAATTAAAAGTAACTTTTCTTTTTTTCAACCTGAAACATTGATAAAAAAGTGCTTAAAAAAAAGGGCATTAAGCAGAGGACATGAACAGCAGTATCAGAGTCAGAAGAAGGTATTTTTTCTCAGAATCTTTCTCTGTTACACTGCTTATTAGATAGCACAGAGTGTGTTATAAGGGTTATCATGGTATCCATGTGCACTATTACTTTCTGAATGTTTGATCTTATTTAATTGCTGTCAGAGGATGTTTTATCTAGAACTGCTTCAGTGTTAGTTGTGCTGAGGGAGATGATAGGATGTCACAAATATCTAGAAAGGTCAAATACAACCACCAAGACCAGTGAGAGGATTTTAGTTTACGTTTTTGTGCTATTGTTTCATTGCAAAATGAGCCCAAATACTATAGTATATTTACATAATTAACAACAGGAGAGAAAAAGTCAACACTATGCAGTATACTTGTGCAACTAAGGTAGTAGAAAGAGAAGCAAACTAATCTTTGTCTCTAATTTACTTTGAGCCAAAATTGATTTTGTTTCCTTATGTTTTCAGCTTAAATTGTGAATCCAAGTGACAACACAAATTATACCTGAACAATAAACTTGTGAATCAGAAATCTAAAATAACATTTTGAGGTCATATGTGAAGTTTTATACAAACATTTGAAACTAATTTTTTTTGTGCTCTTTGTTCTCCCTTAGCAGTTTGGGATACAAGACAGAGGCCCTTCAGAACCCATTTCAAAATAAGATTTGCACTGCTTAGTTTGGTATCTAACATTCATAGGCTTTGATAGAAGATCCAGCTTCAACAAATGACATGTGTTTGGCTAAATAAATGATGTGGTTTCATTATTTACACAGTTTTTATCCTTACATTCTTTGAACATGTGTGCTGATAAATTTAATGTATTACTTCTTAGAAACTTTGGATATTCTTATGTCATGAAGTAATTTCAACAGATGGTTAGTGTATAACCCCAGAATTTCAGGGGATGTCATCAAGATGTGCTTGGCTAGATTTATCCTTGGCTTACACCCTCGGAATCAGATCTTGCCAGGTAAGAAATGGGTCTGTGTGATCTACCAATTCTGGTGTTCCAATCAACAGTTTATGTGTGTCCAGGATTCCTATGCAATACCACAAATATTTTGAGTCATGAATATATTGCAAATTGGTTAATTTTTTCACTGGAAGTTATTATATTATGTGTTCCCCTTCAAGGACATATATTTTATCCTGTATTTTTTACAATTAAAATGGAAATCTGCAGTGTTAATGATATATGCAGATAACATGAAATTTGAAAGACAGAGAAGCGGTCAAATGGGAAAATGAGAGCAATTCAGAATGTCTGCACAAGACAGACAAGAGTTGATTCCATATGGTCAAATGCAAGACGAAAAATAAATAGACCAAACAATACAAAAAATCAGTGGTAGGGAGAAATTTTGTACTAAACACTTAATGGCAGAATAACAAGTTCAGATATTTTATGGTTGCATTTCTGTAATGATTTTCTTATCAGTACTCGTGCAAATCCAAAACAGTAGAGAAATTATCCTCACAATACATTGTATTATAACAACCTGACATTATAGATTTGGCAGCAGAAAAGGTGGTACACATGTAGATATATTTTTTCAGAGAGCAGAGCATTATCAAGAGAAACAATTTTCTGGTTTAAACCAGACAAGCTCTTCCAAGAGGCATTCAGCAAGTGAAGACATGGCAGTTCTTCCAGACTGAAGCACAGAGAGGTCCTGTCTGGCACATCAGGAAAAGAAGTCTTGTTACTTTAGTCCTGATATGAATTTTAACACTAAAATTGTTCAGTCTCTCTAAAAATATATATATATATAAATGGACTTTGCAGGCAATTACGGGAAAAAAGATCCTTTTATTTGTCTCCGCTAGTAAAACATGTGACAATGTAACCTTGGAATAAGAAGATGTGCCTGGTTTTTGTGACTTTTTGGGACCAGAAAACTTTGGTTTCAGTTCTGGACATCACAATATGAAAAATAAGCAGACAGATTTTCAGTAACTAAAGCAAAAAAAAAGGCCTGGAATTAGCAGAAGAGATGAAAAATATTTTTGCTAAAATTTTTTGGTGATGATTAGCACTTAAATTAAAGATATGTTTTAAATTGCAAAACACCCAGCATCTCCTATGCAATGTTAGTTTATTTATGTCTAATAACACTCTATTGGTATTGTTTTTCAGTTCCAATAGAAGGTTTGCCATAGACTTCAAGGTAGCCTTCAAGATTTCTGCTTCAAAGTTAGCAGAAAAAGGCATTTACCTCAGGAGGAGACAGTGGCTTTTTGTCTAGAGCACTTTTTGAGCTCATGGGTGTGACCTGACCTGCTATGCCCAGACTGCAGCAGAAACTTGAATTGAAATCTACTTTGTTCAGTAAGTGGGGTGTCTGAGTCATCTTTCTACAGGTAATCTTTCTCTCAGTTCTTCTTGGCATTTTCTACTTCATATTAAGAATGTACAGTTACTTTTCAATATCGTTTTATCTCTGAGAAATTAGAAAGGAAATCATCTGCTGTTCTTTTTTCCTCCACAAAACTAAACTTGATTTGCTCTATTTCAAATCTACTTGTAAGAAATCTCACAAAAGAGTGTTTAAAACTTTAAATTAAAAAAAAAATCTCACTGCTGGTTACTATTTTAATATTCATTCTCTCTTTCTTCTGCTTGCTGGCACCATTTTGTTTGTCACTGCAGAGGACAGTATCTACTACTACACCTGACATGCCATGCTCTCCCTTGCTCCCTTCCTTTCCAAGAGCCTCAGCTCATGCTTCAGAGCTCGACTATCACTATGCCTCATAGTGATATGCAAAAAACTTGTGAAACAAGGGCAGTGTTGTGCCCCCAGGCATGTTTCCCAGAAACAGCTCAGAGCAACCCCACAGAATATCTTTCCTCTTCAGAAGCTGCTCCCTCACCTCCAGAAACCTGTGTCAGCAAGGAGAGTCTTGGGCAGTCCTTCTGGAAGCACTGCTTGCAGGGATGGTGATTATTGTGCTTGCTTTTTCATCAGCATTTCAAAATATTTTGTTGCTTTAAAGAAAGGCAAAGGAGTGGGATAAAACTCTTCATCAGATGGCAGCCTCACAGATGAGAAGGTGCTGCCTTTTCACATTTTGTGATTTGTTGAAGCTTCCTACTCTTGCTGTTTTAATTTCATTTTTTTGGCACGTTCCCAGGGAACCTGTTTTCCCCGTATGTGAGTATTCTTTTTTCTAAACCAAGGTAATGCTGCTGGCAAATGTTCTTGGATGTAAAGTGCTTGCTTCTTTTTCCTCTTGTGATCAATAGTGCTTGTTTTTTCTATCAAACATATCTTTGTATGCTGTCCTTCAAAAGGCCAACATAAAAGCATTGTGTTATTTGTCCACTATTTTCTTGTGTGTAAATAGATGTTCAAGGATTTTTCTCTTCATCTAAAGCAAATGGTAAGTGTAGATCAGATCTTTCCAAGACCTTAAGAAAACGTATACCCAAATTCCTGAGATTAATTTTTCTGCTGTTTTTCGACATAGCTGGGCTATAGCCACGTGGTGGGTATGCATGACAGTGTGCAGTCTGCTTATTTATACAAATAAAGCGAAAAAGAATTGAAGTTTATCCCATTGTAAATAGAATGATGGAAGTCACAGAGAAAATAAAGACTGGCTTGCCACAGATTTTCTCTTTTGCAGGACTGCACTTCTTGATCACCTCTTGCCTGGTAAAGAGGGACTGGTACAGTGTAAAATGCCCAAGGAGAGGTAGGCTGGCTATACTTGTTCTAGTAAACAAGTGTGCAAAGGCCTTGGTAGTGGTTTTGATGGAAAATGACATGGCACTTTTACATCCAGCTTTTTCCCCTTCCCAGAGTGGCCTCACCTATTTCACAACCTGGACATTTTCTGGGAGATTAATAGACAGCATAAGACAAAGCTGTACTGGAGAAGCCAAAGGTTTAGCAATATGAGCAATCATGGCAACTTTGGTCTGTTTTTTATTTTTTTATTATTATAGATGTAGCCTCAAACCCATCTGATTTAATTTAGACCAGATGGAGTGTTGTTTAAAAGCACTTAAGACATCCGGACAGAAACCAAGAGACTCATTCACACTTTAAATTGGCAAGAGGCCTACTTAAGTTCTGCTTAAGTCTAGCTTCTTCTTCTATAAGGAGGACAGGAAAGGCCTCTTAGAATAGCTATTAACCCTCCCCTAGGAGAAATTCCCAGAAGTGTAAGGCTGGGTCCAACTTCTTCCTGAACTGACTAATTTGAAACAAATATTTGAACCCACATCTGCTTCGAGTTTGGAGGAAGGAGATGAAGAGTTCTTTGTCTAAAGGTCATGGTTTGGACCCATTCAACTTTGTATCAGATAATCATCCACTGACCCAGAGAAGGTGAGAAAATAAGAGAACAGGCAGATAGTATTTGGAAACAGAGTGGTGAGCCTGCTTATTTGGATCTGCAACTGAAACATGATGACTGATCCTATGATTGCAGTCATTTTTGGTACTTAGCAAATCAATAATAGAGCTGATTTGTGCTCCACTTTCTGCTGAAGTATGATCCTAAACGATGTGAATTTGAGAGCTTACAACTGGGTGATTGTGTAACTGGTTGTCAACATGAATATTTGTCTCTTCTTCAATAGAAATGGATGTGGGAAATGGAACTGTTACTGAAGCTGTGTCCTATTGATTGTGGTGTCTTGTGATCAGGAGTTTATTTTGCTGGGTCACTGTGCACATTTGTCTGAATCCTAATCCAGAGAAATATATATTCATGTTAGATATAAATAATCATGGAATAGGTTTTCTAACTTCACAGGCCTCTGTATATTAACCAATATTTCTAAAAAGAGTCTGTCTTTTATTTAATTTGAATAACTTCTGTAGACATTTAGTGTGGAGAAAATAAAGAAATTGAGAAATGTATTTTCTTTTTCATATTAATTCTGTTAGACACATAAAGACTGTAGAGTAATTAACATATTGATTTAGAGTAAATATAAATTAGCCTCATCATTTCTCACGTGAAGGCTTGGGGAATAAAAGCTTGATAGCAGTGCTAGAAAAATTTTCTGATTTTCCATGGATGTAAATTTTATGGTCAAGGAATGGGAAAGAAAAGGAGGGTTATACATCAAGCACTGACATTCCCTTTCATCTAACAGATTTCATCTTTCTAGCTTTCAACATCAAGAGCTAAAGACAGACCCTAATGACTGTAATTAAGATATGCCCTCTTATATCAGGGCTGAAAGTTATGCCTGGTTATTTGAAGGGGAATAATAAAAGCCACATAACTGTATTTTACTTGGCTAGAGCTCTCCTTGTATTAACCAGCATACTGCAGAAAAGTTATGGGGTAATGAAATTTTATATGAGGACTTTTAAACATAAAACAAGTGTAAATTGTTGAAAATTTATGTGTCCTTTATTCAACTACCGTAGTGTTATTCTGGCCAGATCAAACATTTGGCTAGCGGACTGGAATTTTTTTTCTTCAGATGAAAGAAATCAATAAGAAATAATGTTGTTCTCAGACCTGTAGTCTGCATGACCTCTGTCTCTTGTAGAATCTTCTGTTCAGCTATAAAAGAGTCATGGGGCTAGGTTGTGAGCCTACAGAAAATCTATTTGCTTCAGTGCAATCAAGAAGGAACAGTAATTTTTTACTAGTGTATTTAATCACCATGTGTTAATTAAAATGAGACTTAAAGGAACCTGTACTGGGAAGATTAGACATAAATTCTGGTCCCTAAATATTTAAATATTTAAAACATCTCAGTCAGAGCTGTAGTTAGGGTGGGATTCACCTGCAGAAAAATTGCTCAGCCTTACTCGTTGGGGATTTCTAGCATCAAAGTATCTTCTCAAGATGTAAGTCTGAAAACATAACAGTGTTAACTAATTAGTAGATCATTTGATCAGAATTTAAGAGGGGCAAACCAAGTATCAGACTAAAGAACTGTCTAGCTCAGACTGTGGTTCTAATGGATGCTTGGAGAAGGAGAGCAATAAACAAGGCAGGTGTTTCCCTGTTCTGTCTTGTATCTTTCACACATCCTAATCTGTCCCAAAGCCTGAATTTCTAGAAGCTAGTAGATTTATCCACTAACTATAGTGGATACAGAGCTTATAGAAATTACGAGCCCCTTTGTGTGGATTTACAGAAAAAAAACAGCACAAACTTCGTTTTTATATCTCTTCCTTCAAGGAAAGATAATGTATTTCTTCACTTGCTTCACTCTCTCAGCACCTGCCACCTTCCTCATTAGATATTCAGGTGAAGTGATGGGAAAGGCTTTGGCTTAGATGTCTCTGCTTCCTTCTGCTGGGAAGAAATCCACTGAATCACGTCCCAGATCAGGTTGGATTTGAATATCACCCGTAACAGACAGATGCACGGAGCCTTATCTCAACATGTACTCCTGACTGTGGTGCTGATGAGGTGCTGGGACTTTGACAGTGAATCTTCTGGGACTGCATTATCCAGGTGCAGAGCATCCATGTGTCCTAAGTGCTGAAGTGTGATGGAATGAAAACTCGGGAGGGAATTTGTATGGCAGATTGTGTAAACTGGCAATTCCAAGGCCATAAAAAATTATCTATGGTACAGGGCTTGGAGACTTAAACTCTAGGGTACAGCTTGTGCCTATCCACTCTGAAACATCTCTTGTACTTAAGAGAGTCAAAAAGTGAATGTGCTCTCATGCATTCAGATGCAGCCACTTAAATCTCTGCCCTCATAGACAAAACTGTAGTCCTGCAGTCCAAGCTGAAGCCATATATCTAAAATAAGGGAAGGTGCTCTTCCTGTTCTAGCTTTTTGCCTGATACACTTCAGTAAGTTAAATACAGCTCTGTAGCCAAATGAAATAAAGTTTTGGCATGGGTGAACAAGGATGTATGGAGAAAAAAATATTTTTATTTGTCTATTCATGTCTTGTATAAACTCTCCAAAAAATCAAATTTGATTAAATGTCAAAGCCAATTCACATAGGATCAGAAGCTCTGTATTTTGAAGGAAGTTCATTTCAGGATAAACCTCCTTTCAAAATATTGTTACAAACACAGTACAAAGGTTCAAGTTGATTCCCCTACTCCTGGACTGATTCTGGCTTGATGGAACAGGCCCAGGTCGCTGCTCTGTAACTGCTCCCAGGCAGTCTTTCTCAGCAAGGAAATACTGTGAAAATATCACAGGTAATCATAATATTTGAAATCACTGGCACTATTAAACAAACAGCATTTATTAAGGAACATTAAAGAACAGCAATAAGTGGCTTTTGTGCAGTTTGAGATCTGACTGTACCAGAAACAAAATATTTATCACATCAAGTGATCTTAATGACTGAATATATACTAGAAGTAAACATGCTTTATGCAAATAATTTGTTGGTCAGGTATAAATTGAGGCTAACCTTAAGTCTGTTCACTGCTGGAAATCAGGGACTTTCAGTCCTTCTTTGCCTTTTCCTCCCCTCTCAGACTCTTATCCAGACAGTTTTCACAAGGTCTGCCAGAGCAGCCCTCATCTGTGTGCTTGTAAACAGCCTTTTGTGCATCTTTTCTGCTGGATTCCTCCCCAGACACTAAGGGAATGAAAATATGGTTGATGCCATGTTCTGTAACAGTGGCTCTCCAAGCCCATCCTGTGGAGCACATGATGAAGCACAGTGGCAAACTGGCTGCCCTGATGGTTCTGGCTCCTTCTCGCTTCTACTCACTACCAAGAGGCTGAAAAGCAGCTTGGAGTGTGCTGCTAAGAGTAGTCTTCTGTTGCTTCATAAGAACTGAAGGAAAATGAGTAACCAGGTGCATTATACTGCACAGCAGTTCTAGGGATTCACCATGGTTAATTGTTGTTTATAGTCATTAGCATATGAGCTAGCTCCCCTAAATTCCTTTTGTAAGGAATAGGGAGCAGTAAACACTTTAAAAGGAAGGGTTCTGCTGTCTGGTTAAGCTGTCTGCTACAGGATGAAAGGAAATATATGTCAGAAGTACCTGATTTTCTCCATTAACTCTGAATGAATAATCTGGGGCCTGGCTCAACTGCTGCTGTATCAGGGGATAGCAGAATTTGTCTCTATACCTTCTTTGGAGAAACAACTAATACAGATTTCTTCCCTGTAGGTACACTTAAAGAATAGGAAAAGAAGCTAAAAATCATTTAGGACAAAAGTGAGTGATGTTTTCATGCCATGAAAATGCTTTCAAAGCCCTCTACACACTCACCAGTATCTGGAGTACATCTATTCAGGTTAAACTATGTAAACAAAACTAGTGAATCTAGCAAAAATTAGTTATAGCATTGTTTTGTGTCTTGATACAAACTATAAAAGTTGCAGCAGTTTTAGAATCCAAACACTGTTTTTATTAAAATACAGTTTTAAACACACTGGTGTGTCTTTAATTCGTGCGTAGAGTGAGCATTTCATCATGAGACATTGTAGATAAAGGATTTCTAATTTTTGCAAGTTAAAGCAAGCTGTCCACTAACGTAATCTGTGACTAGACCAGAATTCATTTTGGGTTAGGAGATAATACTGAGATCTATTTTCAGGAGATACCTGTATTTTTCCATCCAGCAGGAGGCATGATTTTTTGAATAGCCCTTTTCCTTCAAGCAACTCAAAACACATTAAAGAACTATACAGCTTGTGAGAAGTACTTCATTTTTTCTTTTCACTAGCATAAATATCTGCAGAAAGTTTTGTTCCTTGCATATTATAAATATTGATCAAGTGTTTACATGTCGAAAATCCTACAAATAAAGACCTCAAAGGAATATAATATAGGAATTATACACTTACTGATTATTATCTGTGTGTGATTTTTTTCCAGTTAATATCTGAAAACAGGTTAATTTGTTACACAGGCTGTTTCTAATGCACAGTTTTCTTGGCATTTTATATATGTGTGTGTGAATATTTATATGTGTGTGTAGGTATGGGTAGTCTATTTAGAAATGCATTGTAAATTAGTTATTCTTAACTTCTCTGTAGCTACTGGCTGACTTTCAAGCAATCACAGGACAATCCACCATAAAAATTCTTGATTTATATTCTGATTATAGCAGTATCTGTGCCATTTGAATACATCTACTGTGTGCATTATGCATACAGATGTATGCATATTATGAAATACATTTATCTATGTTCTCTACTTGTGATATTTTTTGCATGCGAGTCCAGGCTTCTGTAAGCAGGTTTTCAAGGGGAAGTTTCGAGTGCCCAAATGAAATTAATCTGATTTTAGCTTTTTATTTGTGCTAAGCAGAGACCAAGGTATTTGCTGTGCACTTTGTCAGATGTCTTTTTAGTAGACTAAAGATTGACCAGTGTTAGATTGTTACAGCTGTCCAGGAACAAGAATTATTACCAGCAGCCCATTATCTGCTGCAGCAGGAGTGAAGCTGTCTGAGGAGCTGCAGCATTTCAGCAGTGGGGCCCTCCTGCCACAGGTGAAGCTTGAGTGTGGGCTGCTCACACAGAACCAGGAACCCCTCTCCCTTTTGGGATTTTGCTAAGGCTTGGAGAAACCAATGGGTTTTGAAATTAAAGCCTAGTCATCCCTTCCACCCCCTAGCCCCGGCAAGAAAATGTAAAACACAAAGGGTTCGTGTTCTGCACCTCTTACAGGGAGTTTACGCAAGCACAAAGTTTCCGTAAAATTCTATTTTCTGCAGTGGAAGGGTCTGACACGTGTTTGTTCTGTTTCACTGGTGTGTGATGTCAGACTATGAACCATCAGATTCAAAAATGTGCTTGGGCAGCGTGAACCACCTCCTGTCTCACACAATAGAGAACCCAGTGCACAAGCAGAAAGGAGGAACACGGTGTCCATGCTGAGAATGCAGTCTGAACAGAAGAAAACCAGTTGAAAATGTGATCTTTTATCAGCTGCAGGCCATTGTCATGAGTGACAAAAGCAAATATGCCTAGCTCCTGTGTCTGGCTGGGAGCAAACAACACTGCAGCCTGACAGAAGCATTAAGAATTGCTATATCCCTCAGCATGGGAAAGATGTGGCTGGTATTGATGTGAACCCACAGCCTGAACTGAAAAGCCTGGGGAATTCCTACAAGTTACGTGCAGTGCTGGTGGGACCTCAGAGCAGGGATGGGTAACAGCTACAGCAAAAATGAAAGTTGGGCACACAGAGGGAGAAAATCTGTTCAGCTGCCTTCAAAAATGCACTGAAGAGGTGAGATTGAACTAGTTACCTGTTACCTGGCTGATGCACGTAGCCCCAGCTTGCCATTTAATTTTCATCTTTTCAGTCCTATAGCACAAAGAAATGGAAGCTGACAGCACAATACAGAGAGTTCTTGGAGGCTTAATGTGTTAGTGTCAAATTAAACAAAACCTGAAGTTAGCTTTTTAAAGGATTTCGTATGCTGCAGATAGGAACTGAAAGGCTTTTATAAATCAGCTCTGTTGCTTTGGGGAAAGAAAAGGGGAGATGAGCATAAAGGAGGAATAGTGATGGAACAATTAAATGGATTGATGGGTAGTAACCATAAAATGGTGCATTTACCTACACAATTAGTACCTGTTACAGAAACTTAGTGTAATTGACTGAGTCTCCAGATCGTGCTGTAAGCTAAGAAAGATAAAAAATACATTTCTAAGACCTAGAAAAACTTGAAATTTTGGCAATAATTACTAAATTCTAGGGTTGCTGTTTCCTTTGACTCCACTTTTTGCTCTGTGTAATTTAATGTTATATAAATAAATGTTCATTTAACCAGAAAAAGTATATTTTCATATAGAAAAAAATCTCCCAATTGGTGTGAAGGAGAGGTGCTGAGAGCTGACTGACTGTGCCTATTACTAAAAGAGTTCCTGTAAGGAGGCTTAGGAAAAAGCTCATGCAGAGCAGCTGGGTGGCTGGGCTTTCACCTTTGAACACAGGAGGTGGCAGCTCTGCTTCAGTCTGGGATGGAGGCCTTGGCTGTTGCCAGTAACCTTCAGCTGCATTCTGCTGTGGCCTGCAATCTCCTGCCCAAGATACTTGTGAAGTTGCTGCTTTTTAATTTTAATGAAAGAGAAGACAATAATTTGAACAGCAGTTTTTGCAGAATTATAGTGACCCCATCACACAAGTGGCTCAGCTGGCAGAGGTGAGCAGGGAGCTTCCTGGAGCAGCAGGGCAGCAGCAAACACTGTGGGGCACAAACCTCCATCCAGCATGGCTGGACCTGGCAGAAAATTCATTCCTACTGCCTTTCAGCGAGGACCATGACGCAAATCAAGGAAGAACCTCAGAAAAGCAGGGAAAAACTTCATCTGTTCAGACCTGAGATGGATGTACATGACACAGGACTATTCAGGAGCCATTCTAGAGCAGAGGAAATGTCTCTTGGTAATGCCATTCCAGTTTAATTGATGGTCATGTTTCAGTAGGTAGTGCGGCTTTTGACAAGCAGACTTCTTCCAAGCCAAAAGTCTTTTGTTAAAACATCCAGAGGCAACATAATACTGACAGCACACATTGAATTACTTACTTGTGTGTCTTCTATGCCATGCTGTAGCAATCTTTTCATGGGCAGCTGGTGATTTCACCAAGGTGCGTGCCCTGGCACGAGCTTAACAAGTCACCCTCTGAGGAAACTGGGATTTCATAAAGGCTTCTACATCTTGGTGCCTGATTATACACAGTACAAGCCTGTGCTGAGCAGATGGCTTTCCAAAGCTCTTTGATTTGAAGAGCTGAGCCTATCTTTCTGGAAGATACACTCTTCAGCAGTAGTTATATGGTTTGAGAAAAGTCCAGGGAAACTTTTCAATTATACTATTGCTTCTAAACTACCTATGTGCTTCCAAAAATGCCAGCTGCACTGGTGACCTCTGCCTTAGTCCATTTCTCTGGCTGTGTGCAACTGTGTGGGAGAACAATTCCATTTCATTTTGCTTTCACTTAATTTTTCATAGTTCTTCTGGTAAAATTTGGGTATTTTGTAGAAGTGGCTATCTGACTAGTTAACAGATGATGCCATTTATGAAATTCACAAAAGCTTAACCTAGAAAAATACCACAATGAATAAAAACCCCCTTTATTGCATTTAATTTTCATTTGATATTTACCTTTCTTTCTTTAATATTTATTTCTCCTGAAGTCCAGGGCTTCATGACTGGTTTACACTTAATTAAATACTTAAGCAGAAATCAGTATGAGGGTGTCTTGCAAATCTGGTTCTTACATAATTTTGTTAAACTGTCAAACAACGTGAAACGTTTTAATAGGACACCATAATTTAGCAGACAACATGAGGGAGTTAAGCTAGCACATGCAGCTTGCTTTTTCTTCTGAGTACTTGCATGTGATGATTTCTGAGGGCTTGTCAGCAGCAGACCCCCACTGGCAATTAATACTGATTTAATTAAAAAGCCTTTAGTCCTTCTGTGAATAACTATATTCAAAATTAAAGTAGCCTTTGGTCAGCTTACCAGGAATGTCAATTATGCTAAATTGAAATAACATTTTAATCCCAATTAAAATGCAGGTTCCTGCCACAGGAGTTTAATGTGTGATCACTTTCCTGCCATAGGTGTGTGTTGATCCAGCGCATGGACAGATGCAGGAGTTACTTCTAGGTAAGGTGGAATTTAAAAAGCAGTACTAACCAGAGGCAGCTGCACACCTTACAAGAGAAACAATGGGTAAAAGGGGTAAATTATCTTCCATTTTCTGGGTGTCAGAAAGATGCACAAACACAGCTGTGAGTGTTATTAAAGTTCAGCTCTAAACTCACAGGATCTCCCCCCTTGTATCTTACCTGTGTGTTGAGAGCCTTCACTAAATTAGACTGACTTTCTTTACTGCTCCCAAGTAGATGAGATTTCAATCTTGTAACTCTCATTGTTAATTTTTTTTTGTTTGCTTTGTAAGAAAATGTTATTTCAAATACCTCCTGTTAGTTATTTCCCCTAACAAGCAACTGTCATTCGACAGTAGTTGAAATGGACAGCCTGTCCCAGGAGAATTCAGCTACCCTTGAATTTCTGTATTCAGAGTTCTGTCTGTGCTGTCACCGACAGAGCCTGGAATTTTTTGGGAGCTGAATTTGGAGAGAAGCAGTCCCAAAACAGAGCAGCGGAGCTGGCACCCAGCTCTACTGACTACAGTTGAACTACCGGCTCCGTTTTTGGCATAGCAGAAGCCCCATCCGTTTCCAAAATTAAAGTATACACAGATAAAATGCTGTTCTAGCAAATTGCGTATAAAGATGGCATGACCACAGTTTGCAAATATGCATCTCTTTAGCAAAACTGACAAAAATTGTATTTTGAAACATAAGCACTCCACTAGTCCTTATTTTGGTTCTGGAACTTCATGTTGCTGTGTGTCATGGTCACTTTTTATTTGAGTCCCCACATGTGTGTAGCTGTGTGTAGCTGTGCAATGAGCAGGCACCTGATTATTTTAAGGCTATTCAGTTGGTGCAGTAAATTTTTTCAAGACTTTTTAGTAAATTAATTTTTTAAACATCATCTGTATAAGTTATGTCTTTTATTACCAAATGTCAAAGTATTATAACTTCATGATAGCAAACAAGGGGTAACCACAACTGGCTTCTGTCACCACGAAATGAAATCAATGGCAATGTCTTCTGCTAAAGCTAGAGAACATTTCATCCTCTTTCCTCTACTCCCATATAGGATACATCAGTGCTACCTTAGTTAAAGATAGTAGAGTTATAGCAGCAGAAAATAATTTTAAGGTGGTGGTGGAGTCCAGAAGTTTATGTTATGTTTCATTTGAGATGCAATGGAGAAAGACAGTAATCCAACCAGTTGTCTTGTCCATACATAAATGAAAACACGTTCCATAAAGCAACAAGTTTTATTGATTCCTTAAATATCCTTTTGATGTTTCAATCTTCCTATCTGTTACTCTAGAACACAACTGTGTATAGTTTGAGCTTCCCAGGCATAACTGGAGAGACAAACACAACTATTTTTTAGAGGATTCTTATGTTACCAAGCACCTGGCTTGCACAGAATATAGTTATTCTCTGGCAACCAGTCAGAAATACACAGAGAATTGGAAAGCTGACAGAAAAAAACCAAAACCAACAAGCAACAGCAATGATAAAAGTAAAATGAGAGCATAAACCAAGCAGTTAAAGGAACAACAGGAACATAAGGAAACAGAAAGGAGCTGAAACAGCCCAAAAACAAAACTGGAGAGACAGATAAGATGTCAGCAAATTTGTAAATGGCTTGAAATTTGGGATGAATTTTAGGAGAGTATATGTAAATAAATTTTAGCGGTCTGTTCTTGTTTTTCCTTTCTTTGTTTAGGCAACACTTCCACTGGATGCACTGAGTAATGCCTTGTCTTTACCAGTTAGTGTATTTGTCTAGCATGATACATAGACATGCCATGCAAAATATAAGTCCAGGGGTTTGCAGCTGCTTGGGTCATTGCACTGTCCATCGCTGAGACTGCACATGCAAGGACCCAGGAAGCACTAGACCTGACTTCCCCACTGCTTTATTCCATTCAGTTGACCTGCTTGTAACTTGAACTCAATCATCGCTCCACCAATCTTGTTTTGAGGAGTCTGGGCTGCTTTAGAGGTGGTGAGATTCCAGCCAGGGAGAGGTACAAGCTCTAAGAACCTTTGTCCTTGTGGAAGACAAAGGTGGACGAGCAGCACTGGGGTAATCTGGTTTTCCTGTCCAGATATTAAGTCTTCTGTGCTTCGGATCAGCTCTAGAAATCAGTCTCAGGAAGGGAATAATTTTTCTAGTCCATGACACCAAATTTCAGGTTTAAACTCCAGAAATAAATGTTTTCTCTTTTGTCTCTCCCCACTTTCTTTTTCTTTTCTTGGCAGTCTCATGAGAGATTTCTGTCTCCTGTATCTCAGTCTCACAATACAAAAACCAGGACTTTTTGGGGTGTTGGAGTGTAATGAAAGGGATTATTATGGGCTGCTGCTGTTGTTTCACTGTTAATAAAGAATTAGCAATTTGAAGCAAAGGACATTGTCTGTCGTTCCACCATGCAACAAAGTTATCAAGGAGAAATAATGTAGCAGACAATTATTATTTCATAGCTCATACAGAAAGCAATGATTAAAGCTCATGATATGATTTATTGAATTCTGAGAAGAAAAAAGTAAGGCAAGATACTAGAATAAGAAGTACTGAATGGACGATCATTTACAGACAATAAGAAGCTGCATCTGTGCTTCTGCCTCAGGTGTCAGACTTGGTCATCTCGCAGATATGCACTCTTCAGTGTCATTAAAGAGAAAATTAAAAGCCATTTCCAGTTTTTTCAGTATGGTGGCATTGCATTTAAAGAAGCTTATGACTCACACTGTATTTACCTCATCAGGGAGCCTGACATTTAGAAGGATGTATTTAGTAAGAGTGGTTGTATAGAGGTAGAAAATTAATTTCTCTTAACTACACTTATATGTTAAGCACCAGCAATATGTTTAGATCCACGTTAGAGATGAGGCCTAATTTTCTTCTCAGTCATGCCTCTGTTAATTAGCAGTAATTCTAGTGCAGCAGCAAAGTGACTTGGTAAAGTGACAGGGAGTATGAGCTTTCCCTTCACATGTTGTTGCTGCTATTGGCAACAGCCGAATTTTGATACATTTATTTACATTAAACAGAACCCTAATGCATTAGACATAACAATGAAATGCTTTATTTAGCTTTGGAGAATTATAGCTTTGCGTTAATTTTTCCTTTATTATAAAACTAAAGTAAACATCTGTGGAGACACTAACTAGAAAACACAATTTCAGTCTTTTTTTGTGGCTTGGCAGTAAGGTTTGTTAGCCTTGACTTTTTCAGTCACACATCAGGCTGACATTTTTCTACAACAAAGGGGACATTTTCTTCTGCTTTTTAAAGATTTAGCTTGTACTTTTCTCAGGAATTATTCTTCTTTTATTATTACAATGAGCAGTGAGGGCTGCAGGACCAATTTGTTTCAGAAGCTTAAAAATCCCTGTTTATGCAGCAAAGACACATCTTTTCAGCAGAGGAGGGCTTATGAGTGCCAAAGTGGGAACAGACAAAGCTTATTTTTCTGAGAGTATCATGTTTTCCCGTTTGTCATGTCTTGCAAGAGGAAGCAAACATTTTCCCTCTTGCTTAGCTGTGTGATTTATCACACTTTCAGCTCTTGCAGCAGTTTTCTAGCTGCTCTTCTCAGTGATTCTGAGATGGTCTTGACTGATTCAGGGGAAGGAAATCTTCAGAATGCCTTCTGCTGCCTGGAGTAAGACCAAACCATCGATGGGAAGGGCTGTATTTGTGGGATCTCTAAATGTAAATGCAGGTTTTGATGCTGCAGTGAGACCCAAGGCTTAACCACAGATGCTTCATAACAGAGTGACATGTAAAGTTTGTTGTACATTTTCCTTTTTTTTTTTTTTTCCTAGAATTTTCTACTTTCTGAAGAAAATGTGACATTTTCCCCCCCCAAATGTAAAAGAAACCATACAGTTTAACCAGCTTGGGTTCAATTTACTGGTAGATCAAAGTGTATCTTTCTACCACACTAGGGAGAAAGACAGCTGCTGTTGGAAAGTTGATGCAAAATAATAACCATGTCAAAAGAAACAGCTGCACAACAGAAATCTTTTGCAGCACTAGTTCCTTTCATTTCCTGCAGCCACAGGTTCTAGAAACCCAATACTGAGAGGATTTCTTGGTGGTACCTACCCACACAAACTTTGTAACCTTCCTGCCTCTTTCAAGCTCATGTATCTTCAGGCCTCTGAAAATATTTTCAGCAAAACTGCAGAGTCTTCACCAAATTGTTGGCTCCTAAAGGATTCATTGTCTCAGAAGAAAAGAGACATCCTCCAACTTATTCACAAGAACTGCTCTGAGTGACCTAGTTAAACAAAAAGAAACAATGCTCTAAGATGCTGCTCCTTTGCTGGAACCCTTGACAACCATCTCACTTTACCCCACATTTTAACTCAGTTTTGTACAAGGTGTTATTAAATTATGTAAGAACCAGTCTCTGCAGTCTTTATAAATGTCAACATTTTGATTTTGGACTTCCTAGTCCTTTACATTATGAGATTGTAGCCTCTGTAGGCTCTGTTGTATATATGTTTGCAATTTCTTAATACGATTAGAGGCAGTGGGGTCCTTCACATTGGGATACATTAAAAAAATAAAAGTATGCTTCATACCAGCTCTAGAGTACTGAGATGGCTGCTGTAGGAGTGACTTGAAGCTGGGGACAGTCTGCAGTGCATCCCCAAATAGCTGTGTTGACTTTGTAACCCTGAACCTGGTTGCTTTTTAGGTTCTGTCTGAAATAATACTTAGGCAAGAATAAAACCATTGTCACCTGAGGTATAACAAAGAAACTGAAAAGAAATAATCAAAATCTGGAAAACTTCATGGAGTGGAGCTGGGGCCTTTATACAGCTGGGAGAGGTACATGGGAGAGTAGGTGAGTCAGTTTGATGGTAAACATTTAACACTGGAATTAAGGATGAAGGAGGATGAAGGAGGATGAAGTTTTAAACTAGCTGGAAGCTGCCTCAGTACATCATGACATATTTTAAACATGGAGAGCAGACTGAGGTTTGTGTTCTTGTGACAGCTTGTGAATCTGACTGCACGCCTGCTTTTCCTACACGGTGTAGATGAAGCCATGGTGTCTGCATGAGAGGTTATTTCAGGATAGCTGTTCAGAGACTCAGAAATATCTCCACGTATTTATTCTGTGCAGATCCAACTTTGGAAATATGTCTTGCTTTAGCTATATTTTTCAGGATTCTTTTTTCAGTGGAATGTGTTCTGCCTGCTGGCTCAGTCCTGGCAGCATTGCCTGTTTCTTTGCTCTGCCATGTTGTGGTTCCAGCAGAAGCAAAAAGCACTACAAAAGTTTGCAGCAACAAATAGCTCAGTAATGGAATGGCAAGAGTGAGAGTCATTCCCGTTTGACTGTCAAGCACAGAACATGGATCACACAGCTAAGTCTTTGCTATTTTTCTTAAGTATTTTACAGCATAGATCAGAGAATCACGTTTGCCTGGTAAAATTAATGTCTTAATTAGAAAATCATGCCCCATTGGTATTTTGGTTTAAAGTGCAAGGAAACCTACAGTAAAGATTTAAGTCTGATTCCTCTTTTCTGGGCCTAGCAGCTAAATAAATACAGCCTAGCCTGACAATATTGAGGAGTTACTGAGAGAAATGGACATGGTAAAATTGAGTTTGGAAGATACAGAGAAAATAACCCAGGCTGAAAATGATTTGTTGGGTAGGAGTGGGAGGACAGCTGTTGGACACTGCCTTTGGTTGTGTTGGGTTTTTTTAAATGGGAATGTAATATCAGATCGGTCTGCAAATACACAAAATGCAAATTGAAAAACACATTTTACTAAATAAAATATAACTATTGACAGGGACCACAAAACCAGGGAAGAGTACAAAGTCATAACTCTTCCTAAATAGCTTTCACTTTTAAAGATTTAGGGATATCGTATCTTGTCCTTGAATTTCAGGGAGATAATTCATTCCCATCCCTGAGTCCCTTTTCTTTGGGTTTACATAAAAACTATAGTCCTTTCCTTCTTTACCATCTCAACATAACAGTTACCTTGTAGACAGAAGTAGCTGTTACAGTTCTGACCAGGGTGTCTTAAAAATAGTTTTTGTATCTTCAGTATTAGGCCTAAAATCCCTTTTTATGGGTGAAGAGAAAAAAACCAAACCTTAAATGGAAAGAATGTATTGCTAGTGTTCTTGAAATCTGAACACTCTATAAAATCTTTCAAATTTCTTCTTGAGGAGGGTGTGTTTGGCCAATTCAGGATGTGGGAAAGCCCATTACCCTAAACACCAGCTGACAGCAAGGCTCCCTGAGAGCATCCAGCTGAGCTCCAGCCAGGGCAGGGCATAACCAGACCCTTCAGCTGAAATAAAATTTCACAGATATCTATAATAGACAGATAGCTAGGAAGAAGAGAGAGCAAGAAAACACAGATTTATTTTGAAATGCTAAAATTTCAGCATAGTGAAACTTGAAAATGAGTGGGGATTCAATAGCACAATGATTTTTGCACCAATACATCTCTGAGAATGAGTGAAAATATTTTCTTTTTTTTTTCAGCATCTCTAAACAAGCGCTGGACAGGCTTCCAGTCAGAACCCTCTTCTCTCTGCATTTCACTTCATTCAGCTCCTGGGTGCTCCTGCCCCACTTAGTGGCACTTGCCAGCCACCAGTGCTGGGGGCTCTGCAGCAGGGCATCGTTTCCCTTGGTCAGGGGCTGCTCTGCTGCTTCCTGGGCAAGGGTTAAACTGCAGTCCTTATCATCCATTCAGGTGGACTGAGAGCAATACACACCATCAAAATTTAAGTAGAAATGAATCTCAAGAGCAAGGAGCGTGTTCATATAGTCTCTTCTTTTAAGATGTTCACCCATTTTTCTAGGACTGATTTATTGCTTTTCAACCCATTGAACCGTGCTGAAAACTAAATTCAGCAAGAATTTATGAGGATGGGAACATGCTTGCTTCAGTTTTTAAGTTTTTAAACATCAGTACCTCGGTATTTTATAATATAAATACACTATATAATATAGTATTATATATATGTATAATATAACTATATAACATAGTTT